>PVJN01028595.1:0-27082 GCA_004026805.1 Lasiurus borealis
TGAGGCTATTGTTTCCCCTCTCAGGAGCCAGGAGATAAGAGATACAGCAAGGGTCGTGGAATTCTCCCCAAGGCCAGAAATGCATACTTGAAACCTCCCCCAACCAGGAAAGCATAACTACCACATCTGCAATGAGCAGCTAGCACCTAGTTAACTAGTTAACCAATCCGCTTAGACCGCATACCTCCTCGACCCCTTCCTCCTTCCCCTTCCCCTCTCTGAGCGTATATAAGAAGAGCCACCAAGAATAAAAATTTTGAGGCTTGATCAGAACACCATTTGTCTTGCCTCCATTCTTTGTGTCCCTGTCTGTTTCTCATTCTCTTAGGTGCGTCGCCCCGCCGTTCCTGTTGACTTGCCCTGCAGGCCGGGGCATTGCGGACTGAAAGGTCCCGGGTTCGATTCCGGTCGGGGGCATTTGCCTTGCTTGCGGGCACATCTCCACTGTGGGGCGTGCAGGAGGCAGCTGATCGGTGTTTCTCTCTCATTGATGTTTCTGACTTTCTATCTCTCTCCCTTCCTCTCTGTAGAAAATCAATAAAATTTACTTTTAAAAAAAGAAAAAAAAGAAATAGCTCACATGGTCATTGCTCTCACTGCCCTGGCTCTGCCACCTGTTTGTGATGATACCATGGAGTTCTTCTTGTCTCAGGAGCCTTCTGGAACCATTTCTGTGATGTTGCTGCGTCATTGCTAAGGAGTCTGGTCTGCCCCCTGCCGTGGACATTGGCTTTTATGGACTCTCTCCAAGTTGTTTCTTTGTTTGGCTGATGTGGCCACCAGGACAACCCAGAGAGTGCAGGAAGATGCAAATGAAGGTTCACTTTTCTGATGATGGTGAAGGCACTGTTTTATGGCATAAAGGCAGAACAACCACCTCTAAGCCAGTGGTTCTCAACCTGTGGGTCGAGACCCCTTTGGGGGTCGAATGACCCTTTCACAGGGGTCGCCTAAGACCATCGGAAAATGCAGATATTTACATCACGATGCATAACAGTAGCAAAATTTCATGGTTGGGGGTCACCACCACATGAAGAACTGTATGCCAGGGTCGCGGCCTTACGAAGGTTGAGAACCACTGCTCTAAGCCATGTCTTTCCTTGACCTCTTTTACCCTATAATCTACATTCTTAGAATGTGATCTCTTTCACTGTTGACCCCACGCTGTATTCTATATCCTGCCACCAGCTAAGCTGATCCCAAAGGACTTAAGACTGCCCAGGGAAAGCAAGACATCGTCACCATCATTGCAGGCAAGAGAGGACAGTAATTGGGATGTCATGCAGGCTTTCAGAGGAAGATAGGATGTGGCATGGAAACTGCAGAGGGGCTGAAGGCACCACTTTGTTTACCAGAGCTAGGGAATAGGGTAAGTGACACCTCTGCCAGAGCTGCTGTCCTCAGGTGCTGGTGACTGCAGGCAGGATCCAATCCAGATGGGCCATGTGGACTATCAGCAACTTCAGAGCCCTGAACTTCTCATGTGCCCAAGGTAATTGAGAGTAACCACAACCAGTGTGTAAGCACCACTGTTGTGACCCAATCTCTTGAGAGTCTATGAAAGAAACACTGTACAAGTAAGGGTGTGTGATCTATTCCTGGCCCTCCTGGAACTGCCTTGGTCATATCAGAGCCATCCCATGGATAGAGTCCTCAATCTTACTCTCCTCCTCTCCTTCTACTCTGGGCTAGCTCGGCTAGCTTGTGGGAAGGGGAATAGAATATCAGAGAGTGCCCGGAAGGAGAGAAATGGGTTCTGGGATTGTGAGGGACCTGGTTTGTGACTAGATGCCCACCTAGATGGCCCAGCCTTAGGAGGAGACAAAGTGTTGAGAAAGGACACTGTGCTTCTAGTCACAGATCTGGAAGTAAAGGCAGAACTGAGGCTACCAATCACAGTGATAACTGAATGATGTCTTTCAACGCCTGAGAATTATTTTTATTGCTACCATTGGTGGTGAGTCTAACATCAGTATTGAGCAAATGTGGAAAGTCTCATGCTCGGCAGTCAGGGGCACCCCAGTGCTCTGTTTAGCCAGATTGCCGGCAAATGTAGAGGAATGGCTTATAAGTAAAGAAGGGGAAGTATGGGAACACACAGTTCTCACCAACTAAAAATAACTTTTAATGCTTATTTTTCTTTTGTGGTACTCTTTCAGCTATAAATTTACTTCATAGGCTATTGGATCTTTCACTCTCCTTAGCTAAGCTCTGAGACTAACTTTTGTTAAAGCGGTATTGCAAAGAAAACTATTCTTTCATAGAGCCTGCCAAAATAGATAGGAATGATTAAAAATAAAAAAGTTCCAGGAAATACGTAACGACTTTTTTGAAACCAAGAATTCAGAATCTGTATTTGTGAACATGCTGTATTGATGCTCCCCAAATAGTTTTGGATCTTTTCAAGCAAAAGTAAAGGTTTATTTAACCAAAATATGTGATTTAAAGGACTATTTAAGGGGTTGTTAGAATTTTTAAAACTACTTTTTACTTTTTACAGGCTAATAAGAACTTTTCCTTATTTTTGGAGAACAAATGATAATAGTTTCTTCATTACACAGATTTTATTTTTTTATTTTTTATTTTTAACATATATTTTATTGATTTTTTACAGAGAGGAAGAGAGAAGGATAGAAAGTCAGAAACATCGATGAGAAAGAGACATCGATCAGCCGCCTCCTGCACGTCCCCTACTGGAGTTGTGCCTGCAAGCAAGGTACATGCCCCCGACCGGAATCGAACCTGGGACCCTTCAGTCTGCAGGCGACACTCTATCCACTAAGCCAAACCGGTCTCGGCCAGATTTTAAACTTGGTGAAAGTTTTAGTTTTTAGCCTTTTCTTTTTTATTTTAATTTTTTAAAAATTAATTGATTTTAGAGAGAAAGGGAGAGAGAAACATCGATAGGCATGCCCTCTACTGGGGACAGATTGAGCCCACAACCTGGACATGTGTCCCTACCAGGAATCAAACCAGCAACCCTTTGGTGCACAGGATGATGTCCAATCAACTGAGCCACACAGGCCAGGGCTAACATGTGTTTATTAGGATCTAGCCTCAGCTTTTAAATTAAGACTTTATGTGAGCAGTTCTGCCCTTCTGATTTTCTCCCATGCAAGAAACAAAAAAAACGGGGAGGGGAAGGGAAGCAAGAAGAAAACAAGAAAGGAATAGAGAGAAAGAGAAGAAAGGAAGGGAAGAAGGGAGGGAGGGGGAAATGAAAGAAAGAAAAGATCCAGAAAATCCAAGAACTTCTGGATTCATAGTTAATGAACCATAAACCTAAGGACATGCATTTTGTGTCTGTTTGAAGGACACTACCAGCACATGATCCCTTCAACCTTAATTCTCAGCAGTGGCCCCTTGCAAGACTACTTGTTTTTCTCTCTCATCTACACTAGAGTTTGGGGGGAGGGGGGCACGCCAGAAGTTGATGAGAATTATTTTGGAATGCTGACTTGTCTCATTCAGACAATTTTTCCGGAGCAAAGTATTTTCGGAACATTTACTGGCAGCATAACATAGATGATATCAGAGAAGTAATTCCCGCACTGCTGAGCTGCTTAATTCCCCAGTTAAACACCGATCTGACATCATCAGCCTCATAGCCAGGAGGACTGCCAAAGTCATGCTGCACTTAAAAAGACTTCCCACTACTCCAGGAATGCCACTTTTCACTAATATTATTTTCTAATAATGTGGTTCTTTTTCCTAATCAACATTTGAGTTGTTTCAAGTATATAGATTTAAACATACTTTATTTGGTTGAAGAGATTTAAAAAATTGAACCAAAATTTCATTTTTTTCTATGATTGAGCCTTATCCTCTCACTATATCAATGCCCGTGAAAAGACCTGAAGTTGTGCTTTTTGCATGTTTGTTATACCTTTGTCTGAGGAATATGTTATGTAAAAATATGGAAGAATTGCCCTACCTGGTTTGGCTCAGTGGATAGAGTGTCAGCCTGTGGACTGAAGGGTCCTGGGTTCAATTCCAGTCAAGGGCACATGCCCGGGTTGTGGGCTCAACCCCCAGTAGGGGGCGTGCAGGAGGTAGCCAATCAATTATTCTCATCATTGATGTTTCTCTTTCCCTCTCTCTTCCTCTCTGAAATAAAAAATGTTTTTTTTTAAATATGGAAGAATTGAAAATATTGGCATTCTGTAGAAATGCATATTCCCTGCACACAGAAAGACATCTAAAAATAAGACAGCTAATCTTAAACATTTAAAATTTGATTTTAGATGGGGGGGTGTATCAATGTGAGAGATAAACATTGATCAGTTGCCTCCTGCAGACAACCTGACATTAGATCAAACCTGTAATCAAAGTATGTGCCCCCAATAAAACCCACCACCTTTTGGTGTTTGGGATGACGCCCCAACCAACTAAGACGCCCTGGCCAGGGTTAATCGTATAATTCTGGTCCCAAGTTTCAACAGTTGTAAGATAGAAAATGGCATTTTTGTAGATGACCCTTATAATCCTTTAAATTTCTATTATTCTAGGAACTCATT
This sequence comes from Lasiurus borealis, assembly GCA_004026805.1. Lineage (NCBI taxonomy): Eukaryota > Metazoa > Chordata > Mammalia > Chiroptera > Vespertilionidae > Lasiurus > Lasiurus borealis. The sequence goes on from PVJN01028595.1 coordinate 4,518, forward strand.
GCTTCACCAAAGCAGAAAATTCATGTTTGAGCAAAGGAGAGAGTTTAGTGGCCAAGGAAGACCTTCACTACAGTCTTGTTCATACTATATTATAACATAATCCAGGCATAGGTGAGTGACTGAATTTAAAAGGTATTTTTGCTACTACAAGATTGAAGAGTACCAGTTCAATTTCAGTTAATCAACTTCCATAAAAAAAGAAGGCACCCGCCGAAACCATTTTGGCTCAGTGGGTAGAGCGTTGGTCTGTGGACTGAAAGGTCCCAGGTTCGATTCTGGTCAAGGGCCTATATCCTGATTGCGGGATAAAAAAGAAGAAGAGGAGGAGGAGGAGTGGGGGGGATGGGGGGGGGAAAGAAGGCACCCATGGCTGGAATTTCAGAGGGAGTTAATGTGGGGACTATTTTCCGAGGCACAGGCAGGGTTCAGGGCATGTTGAGGCACTGAAGACAAGTAACAGCAGAAAATTGTTAATACAACACAGTGAGACAGCCCACGAAGCCAGGACTGACACTTTTTACCGGTTTAAGTAAGCCAGTCAGATAGTCTTTCTCAAGACATATGATGAGAGGACCTGTAATTATAAGGTCCTGTGGAGAAGCAATCCATCAGTGAGAGCCATATGAAAGCAGAAATTAAGATCGTCATTAGGAATCTGGTCTCTAGAGAAAAGAAAATAGATGCAGAGAACATCAAAATTAAAGAACAAGTGGCCCCAGAAACACAGGCAAGGAGTGATGTTCTCTCTGATATCTTTGAATTCCCAATATGACGTAAGTTCTTTCCTGTCCTTAGTCATTAGGGATTTACAGTACTTACATCATTTGGTTACACTTGCTTAGAACAAACAAAATTTTCCTGAGAAACCATTAAATATTTAATGAGTAATAGCTCCAACATATTCCATTTTATGAATTAAACAACCCATGCTTTATTGACAAATCCCCTACTGTTTGCAATATTTTTCTTTTTTTTAATTTAATAAATCTTTATTGTTCAGATTTTAACAATTGTTCCTTCCCTACTCCCCCATAGTTCTCCTCCATCCTGCTCCTACCTCTCCCTCTAATATTTTTTCATTGTAAACATCCTTGTAGTTAAATCTGAGTTATATCCATGACTTTTTTATTCTCCCCTGAGGATATGTTGTTTGTTTTTAATACGTTTTTATTTTTAATAGCAAGGATGGGAAGGGAAGAGAGAGAGAGAAACATTGATTGATTGCCTCCCTTATCCACCCTCACTGGAGGTAGAATCCACAACCTGGACATGCATCCTGACTACGAATTAAACCAGAGACCCTTTGGTGTACAGACGACACTCCAACCAACTGAACCATGCTGGCCACGTCAGCTCTCATTCTTATCATAATTCTGGAGTAATCTGTTATTTTTCTCTCGCTACTCTTAATATTATCTTTGGCTTCTAGCAATTGGACTATGATGTGCCTTGGTGCTGGAACTTTATAACTTTTTGAATCTATATTTCTCATCGAAATCCAGACACTCAACCTAGCTGCGGTGGCTCAGGGACTTTTCATTGCTTCAGACTGCAACGCATGTGTCTTTTTTTTTATGGTCCATTGGACAGAATTGGTTACTGGCTAATTGCAAGATTGCCAAGAAGTATAGTCACTAAAAGAAGATTGAACCCTAGCTGGTCTGGTTCAGTGGATAGAGCGTCGGCCTGCAGACTGAAGGGTCCTGGGTTTGATTCTGGTCAAGGTTGAATGCCCACATCATGGGCTCAGTGGGCTCATTCCCCAGTGGGGGGCATGCAGGAGGCAGCCTATCAATGATTCTCTCTCATCCTTGATGTTTCTATATGTGTCTCCCTTTCTTTTCCTCTCTGAAATCAATATATATATATACATATATATATTTAATATATTTTATTGATAGGAAGGGAGAGGGATAGAGAGTTAGAAACATGGATGAGAGAGAAACATTGATCAGCTGCTTCCTGCACACCTCCCACTGGGGGTGTGCCTGAAACTAAGGTACATGCTCTTGACCAAATGAAACCTGAGACCTTTCAGTCCGCAGGCCAACGCTCTATCCACTGAGCCAAACCAGTTAGTGCTCAATAAAAATATATTTAAGAAAAGATTGAGTAAGCAAGAAATATATATTCTTGTCTTAATTCACTGAGGTTTCAGAGTTAAATTGTGATTGGAGCATAACTTAGCCTAACCTGATTAATAGGCACATGATATTTTCCCAGGGTTTGACTTGTCACTGCTTAATATACAACCAAAGAGGCTTTGTATGGACCAGACCATTCCTATGGTGAAAACTTTGCTATAGTTTCTGTTGCCTCCAAAAGACTGTTGGTTCCTGCCTACAATCGAATCCAGCTCAGATCCTCCAGCCTCCTGTTGATTCGGTGAGCCTCAATATCTCTCCACGAAGTTTGGCCTATGTTTAAGATTGCCATAAAAAATCTGATAGATCTAATATATAGATTAAATGTGATTTTTAAAAAAATATTTTTTATTTATTTTTTACGAAGAGGAAGAGAGAGGGATAGAAAGTCAGAAACATCGATGAGAGAGAGACATCAATCAGCCGCCTCCTGCACACTCCACACTGGAGATGTGCCCGAAAGCAAGGTACATGCCCCCAACGGAAATCGAACCCGGGACCTTTCAGTTCGCAGGCTGATGCTCTGTCCACTGAGCCAAACCGGTCTCGGCTAAATGTGATTTTTAAAAATTTTCAGTATTATATTTCAGTTCCAGTATAATTATAAATGTATAGCTTTTATTTTTTTAAATCATCACTGGTGGATATTTTTCCATGGATTTTTAGAGAGAGTAGAAGAGAGAGGGGAAGACAGAAATATCAATGTGAGAGAAAAACATTGATTGGTTGCCTCCTACATGAATCTCTATCAGGGCCCAGGCCCAGGATAAGCCTCCAACCAGGGTACATGCCCTTAACCAGAATCAAACTCGGACCCTTTGGTCTGCAGGCTGACACTCTGTCAAACTGGCTAGGACTAAATGTATAGCTTTTTATTTTTTTATTTTTAAATATACACTTTATTGATTTTTACAGAGAGGAATAGAGTTAGAAACATCGATCATCTGCCTCCTGCACACCCCCTACTGGGAATATGCCCGCAACCGAGGTACATGCCCTTGACTGGAATTGAACCCAGGACCCTTCAGTCCTCAGGTCGACACTCTATCCACTGAGCCAAACGGGTCAGGGCTAACTGTATAGCTTTTTAATTTGTTTGGTCATTTTCTGATATACCAAATCACGAATCAGCCAAAGTGATTTGGAAATAAAATGAGGACACATTATTTGACAAGGATGTAAGAATGGAGCGTGGTAATTAGGAAGTCTTCTCAGACATCACAGGCTTCAACTGAGGGAGCTGTCCCAAGTATTTCATAGCATGAATAAAGGCAATTCAATGACAATGGATGCACAGATTGGTGATAGGCATACTGATTTAGTTGCAGTGGGTCAGCTAAGTAGAACAATGAAGAAAGAGAATTGCAGAAACACAGTTGGTCCAAGGAGAGTTCTTTCCTATGGTGTTAGAACATCATAGGTGGTAGCAAAAAATGAGGCCTGAAAGAGAGATTTAGTGGGGAGAACAGTTATATGCAGTAATATTACACTCCACAAAATTCTGTCATCTATAAATAATCTGTATTTAATCTTCAAAGAGACATCTGAGGTAGGTGTTTTTAGCCTGTTTGAAAATGGGGAAGCCAAGTCTTTTCAAAGGAATGTATTTGTTTTCTCCTGGAAGACTCAAAAAGCAGAGCCTGGGGAGAGGGTGAAGGGCTCTATTTTATTAGGAAGTGCAGTTCCAGGGCCCACAGGGAGCCACACTGAGAAGAAGGAGCCCATTTGAGAAAATGGTTTTTGAGTCGGCATTGCTGAGTACAGGTGATTGTGGGACAGTTCTTGGAGCTGCTGTATAACAGAATCTAGGGATAGCCAAGGGCAGCAAATGTCTACCAGGTCCATCCTGCAGGACTGGGTTTGCCTCACAGGGAGTTATCACTCCCATACTTCTGGGTTGTGCATGCATGCCCTGAGGGGCTGAGTCACTCCTCCCTAACCTCATTACTAACTGAGAACTCTGGGCAGGAGGCAAGAGGAGCAGACACAGGCTAAGTGCTGTCTGGTTGCACCTGAGTGAGGTGACCTGGAACACACAGAGTTGATCCCCAAAGAGGTAGCTGGAACCAGATACAAACACGTGAAGAAGAGCAGAGGTGTCTGTTAATCTAAACCTGTAATTTGCTCTGGGTCTTCTTTGGTGTCTGGATTACGCGCAAGTATACAAAGATAAAGAGGGTGGTAGTTAAATTAAATCCCATCTGTAGACAGTTCAAGAGCCTGGGGGAGTTATTTAGTTAATGAGAATACCAGGAATATTTTTAGTAAAGAAAGACTTTCCGTAAGTCTTTTTTTTTTTTCAAGCCTTGCCGAAACAAGGCCACCAAAAATTGTGGTTGCTCCCCCCAAAAAAAATTGGGAGAGAGAGAGATCATAAGTCTTTTAAGTCTGTCTTATAGGTACAGGCCGAATAAATTGTTCACACATATGAATTTAAAATTTCAACATGAAAGAATGTATGAAACCCTAGCCAGTTTGGCTCAGTGGATAGAGCCTCGATCTGGGAACTGAAGGGTCTCAGATTTGATTGTGGTCAAGGGTACATGTCCTGGTTGTGGGCTTAATCCCCAGTAGGGGATCTCTATCATCATTGATGTTTCTGTCTCTCTTTCCCTCTCCCTTCCTCTCTAAAATCAATAAAAATATTATTTTTAAAAAAGAGTGTATGAAGATGACTTTCATTCATTTATGATTCGAACAAATACATTTGCCAAAATGTATTAATCATACATTCTAGTTAGACACAAGAATGCTCTAGGTATAGTGAGTAATGAAAAACATTGGCAGTGATTGTCTTCATGTTTCCCAGAGATGGGAAAATTGTTTCTAGATGGGAGTTCCTTATTCTAAACCTCTGACTGGAAGTAAACTTTAGTGGATGACAAAATTTCCCTTCTCAACCCTGTCTTCTACCCATACATAAATAAGCCTCCCACATTAAAAAACAAACAAACACTCTTGATGCAGATGAAATGTGAGAAATGGAGTCAATGTGGTGATGGATGAATCACAAAAATATATGCAGAAGTTTGTTTTTAAATTTATTTGATTGTTATTACAGATTATTCAGTGAATATTGAGTTATTATTAGCAAGTTCTATCAGATGCCTGGAAAGCATCCATCACTGTGTGGTGCAGCCACTAACCCGCAGGAGTAGATGCTGTGTGGAAGAACCCACTACAGCGTCCTGAGCGTCACTGGAGAAAAAGGACTAAATGGTAATTCATTGCAAAGGCCTGCACTCTATAGGACTTCATAAATAACAATGTCAGCATAACCATTTATCACAGATAGTGGCTAATAGAGTATTTTTCAAGAAACTTTCCAAGAACTAGAATTTATTCAGTAGAAATAAAATACCTATCACTTAAAAAATATTTTTTTATTTCAGAGAAGGGAGGGAGAGGGACAGAGAAATAGAAACATCAATGAAGTGAGAGAGGTTCATTGATCGGCTGCTTCTTGAGCGCCTTACACTGGGGATCAAGCCCACAACCTAGCCATATGCCCTGACTGGGAATCGAACCATGACCTCCTAGTTTATAGGTTCATATGTCGATGCTCAACAACTGAGCCATGTTGGCTGGGCAAAAATATTTATCATTTATTCTTGTTGGAGTTCTAACTTATAATCATGAAAATCAATAATTTAATTTAAATTTGCTTGCTCTTGTTACCATAATCTGAATCATTATTAAATGAAACCAAATGCTATGCTTTTCTTTTCTCTTAAGTGGAAGTGCACATTCAATCTATTTTAAAACATTTTGCAAAGCAACATCACTTTCGGAAAACACTTGATAATTGCCTGGCAAGTTATCCTCTGATGGCCCAGTGCTATTCTTGTCATATTAGGAGCATCTTGACGGAGGAGAGCCTCGGGGGATTGAATAAGCAACTGCCTCCGTGCTCTAAAGATGGGCTGTAAGGAAAGATGCCCAGACTCCTTACTCTCGGCAAATGTAGACGCTAAATTCGCTCAGTTTAGCCATCCTGGCTCTCCATCTGCTCCCACTTCTCTGCTGCACTTGGAGCCTGTGCCCGCAGGTGCAGCCTAGATACAGACAAGGAGAAGCAGGTGGGGAGCGGAGCACCCAGTTGCAGGAGCATCTTAAGTTCTGTAAAGCCGGTGTTCAACACTATCTCCCTAATTCGGCACAGGAGCTGCTTGCACTTCTTCCAAGCCCAGGGAAGATAACACAAATATAGAAGGGCCAGGACAGCAAGTGAGAACAGATGATTCCTGTCAACACTGAACTGGAGCTTCCCAGCTAATGGTCAGTTCTTTTTAAAAAGAAAATAAATACATCTCTATTGATCAGATTATTACAATTGTTCCTCTTTTTTCCCCCCATAGCTCCCCTCCACCTGGTTTGCACCCCATCCTCTATTCTTATCACCCCCACTGTTCTCATCCATAAGTGTACGATTTTTTAAAAAATATATTTTATTGATTTTTTTTTTTTACAGAGGAAGGGAAAGGGACAGAGAGTCAGAAACATCAATGAGAGAGAAACATCGATCAGCCGCCTCCTGCACACTCCCGACTGGAACCAAGGCACAAGTCCCTGACTGGAACCGAACCCAGAACCTCTCAGTCCGAAGGTGGACACTCTATCCACTGAGCCAAACTGGTTTTGGCTGTGTACGATTTTAAAAAAAATATATTTTATTCATTTTCCACAGGGAGGGAGATAGAGAGCTAGAAACATTGATGAGAGACATCGATCAGCTGCCTCCTGCATGCAACCAAGGTACATGCCCTTGACCGGAATTGAACCTGGGACCCTTCAGTCCTCAGGCTGATACACTATCCACTGAGCCAAACCGGTTTCGGCAAGTGTACGATTTTTGTCCAGTCTCTTTCCGCACCCCTACACCCTTTTCCTCCTGAGAATTGTCAGTCCACTCCCTTTCTAGGCCCCTGAACCTATTATATTCACCAGTTTATTCTGTTCATCAGATATTTAATTCACTTGATTTTTAGATTCAGTTGATAGATATGTATTTGTTGTTGATAATTTTTATTTTACCCTTTTTTTCTTCTTCCTCTTCTTAAAGAATTCCTTTCAGCATTTCATAAAATACTGGTTTGGTGCTGATGAACTCCTTTAGCTTTTTCTTATCTGTGAAGCTCTTTATCTGCCCTTCAATTCTGAATGATAGCTTTGCTGGGAAGAGTAATCTTGGTTGTACGTTCTTGCTGTTCATCATTTTGAATATTTCTTGCCACTCCCATCTGGCCTGCAGAGTTTCTGTTGAGAAATCAGCTGACAGTCATATGGGTGTTTCCTTGTAGATAACTGTTTTTCTCTTGCTGCTTTTATGATTCTTTCTTTCTCTTTTGCTCTTGGCATTTTAATGATGATGTGTCTTGGTGTGCTCCTCTTTAGATTCCTTTTGTTTGGCGTTCTGTGTGCTTCTTGGACTTGTAAGTCTATTTCTTTCAGTCATTATTTCTTCAAATAAGTTTTCAATATCTTGCTCTCTCTCTTCTTCTTCTTTTTTTAAATATATTTTGTTGATTTTTTACAGAGAGAAAAGGAGAGGGATAGAGAAACATCGATGAGAGAGAGACATCGATCAGCCACCTCCTACATGCACCCCACTGGCGATGTGCCCAAAACCAAGATACATGCCCTTGATTGGAATCGAACCTGGGATCTTTCAGTCCACAGGCTGACACTCTATCCACTGAGCCAAACCACTTAAGACTCTCTCTTCTACTGGCATCCCTATAATTCAGATGTTGGTACAGTTGAAGTTGTCCCAGAGGCTTCTTACACTATCTTCACATTTTTGGATTCTTTTTTCTTTTCTGGTTGTATGCTTTCTGCTTCTTTGTAATTCACATCTTTGACTTGATTCTTGTGATCCTCTAATCTGCTGTTGGATCTCTGTATATTATTTTTTATTTCAGTCAGTGTAGTTTAATTCCTAGTTGATCCTTTTTCATATCCTCAAGGGTCTTGCTAAATTTATGGGCCTTTTTTAGAAAATTCTTGAAAAACCTTATAACTATGGTTTTGAACTCTATAACCAGTCATTTATTTTCCTCCATTTCTTTTGTTTGTGATCTGTTTCTTTGTTTCTACCTTTTGGCTGTTTCCCTGAGTTGGTAGAGTATCTTTGTGTGCTAGGTGTCCTATACGGTCCAGTGGCTCAGTCTCCCCAGTTACCTGAGGTGGACACTCTTGGTGCACCCCTTTGTGTGCTGTGTGCACAGTCATGTTGTAGTTAAGCTTTGATTGTTGTTGGTATCACTGGGAGGAATTGACCTCCAGGCCAATTGTCTGTGAGGATCAGCTGTGTCTACACTGGGAGAACTTCTGTGCTGGAGACACCTTTATGAGGCAAGACTTGCTTTAGTGGGGCTTTGGTGCTCACTGAGTGTGCCTCCTGAGCATGTCCCTTATGGATCTGAGGAATTGTAATCTGGATGGTCCTTATCTGACCCCTGGGTACACTGACTCTTGGATCTCCAAGGAGGTGCTAATTTAGTCTTTGCCTGAGACCACCCAGCAGGAGCTACAGAGAGATCTGCAGATTCCTCTTCTTTGGGTTTTGGAGGTGCCCACATGAGGCCCAGCTGTGAAGCAATCCAATCTTCTATGGGGACTTGGGCCTTCTTTTGGATGTTTTGGGTCTCACTAACTCAGCTGCAGCTTGTTAGGTAAATTTAGATTTCAAAGGACCAAGCCTTTCATACGTAAAAGCCTCTGCACACAGCTTGGATGGGGTAGAATCTCAGGGTGGAGCAAACAGCAATGGCTTCCCATCAGCCCTGCTCTAAGAGGCCCCTGGGTCTCAGTGTCCCTTGGTAATCGCTGCAAGCACCTCTGAGAGAAAGCCACCCTCGAGTTCCGCCCGCTGCCAGACAGTCCAGTTTCTCCCTGTATGAGTCTGGGTCTCCAGAGTCTTGCCCGGAACTGGAGTTCAGAGCAGTCGGAAGTTTGTGTCTTCCTGTGGATTAAAAAAGCCAGCCACATACTCAGTGGTCAGCCCTTTCTTTGCATGTGCCCCTCTGTACCTCTGGACTTTACTTCCACAGTGCCTCTGAGTCTAAGTGTACTTTTCTCTTCCCTTCTAGTTGTAGAATTTCCACTTAGCTAGCCTTTCTATGGTTCTGGATGATGTCCGTTTTGCCTTTTAGTTGTAGTTTTGAAGTTGTTGTTTAAGGAAGCAAGTTCAGGTGTTTACCTATGCCGCCATCTTGGTCTCTAATGATCAGTTCTGATGAAACCCTGATTTGCCCTCTAAGCCTCCATTCATTCAGCTCCTTGATTGAATTTCCATGTACAAAAGAGTAGCTAGAACACTTCAGAAGACATGGCCCAGGAAATGTGGAAGCAGTATTCTGATCTGGACAAATAACAGAACAGGAGGAGTCTCAAGGAAGATGGCAGGAGAAATGAAAAGTGCCAGATAGGAGTGTGAAAAAGAGAGACAGGAACACACACACCTCTGACACACTGGTGCACATTGGTGGGATGGGCCCTGGGATTCCTAGGATCTGGATTCCCTGGCAGGCAGTGAACAGGCAAGAAGGGTGCATTGTTCTGCACATGTGTACCTGGTAGGTGCAGTTTCTAGGCACAGCCAAGAGGGGTGAAGAGGGTGTCAAACCCCCTCATAATGTCCAGGTGGTGATTCCCAGGCCTGGCATACCCATTCAAAGTACAGTAAGTGTGCCCAGCCGGCGTGGCTCAGTGATTGAACATCAACCTATGAACCAGGGGGGTCACAGTTTGATTCCCACACAGGGCATATGCCCAGTTGTGGGGCATTCAGGAGGCAGCTAATCTGTGTTTCTTTCTCATCACTGATATTTCTCTCTCTCTCTCTCCCTCTTCCTTCCTCTCTGAAATCAATAATTATATATATATGTATATATATATTTAAAAAACATTTAAAACACATACACAGTACAGTAAGTCATCACTCAATGTCACTGATAGGCTTTGCAACTGTAAGTGAAAAGATATATAACATAACCAATTTTACTATAGGCTAGACGATATAAGCAAGAGTTAAGTTTCTTTTACATTTTTTAAAAACTATTTTATTGATCTTTGAAGGGAGAGGGATAGAAAGCTAAAAACATTGATGAGAGAGAGACATTGATCAGCCACCTCCTGAAGTTTTTACAGCATCTGATCAACATTATAATGAAAGGACATTGAATGAAATTATATTATTCAAGGACATGCTGAATGGCCCATGGGTCAGTATCAGCATTACCTGCAAGCTTTTCAGAAATACAAGGACTTAGCCCCAATCTAGACCCACTGAGTCAGAATCTCCATTTTTACAGATCTCCTAGATGACATACATTAGGGTTTGAGAAGCCCTGGTGTAGTAGGTAAGGGCCTCGGCCTGGAGCAGGAAAATGCGATATCTTGGGTCAGTTCTGAACTTTACCAGCTGTGTAAGCTCTGGCCTCTGGGTTGAGAGGTTGAAGTCCAGACTTGGTGGGTACTTTTTCTTTCTTTTCTTTTTCCTCCTCTTTTTGGTGGGTACTTTCCATCAGAATGTCTACAGTAGCCTTTTTGGTCTGGTCATTTTCAGGTGGCCAGATTTCTTCCAGGGAGCTCAGGGTTCTAAGGCAAGCTGCATGGCCTTCTATATTATAGCCTCACAAGCATCATACTGTCTGTATTAGTCTGCTACAGTTGCCATAACTAAGTTCTACAGACTGGGGGCTTAAACAACAGACAATTATTTTGTCGCATTCTGGAGGTTGGCAAGTCCAAGATCGAGGGCTGGTGCTTGGTGAGGACACTCCTTCTTGCCTGTAGATGGTTACCTTTTCACTGTGTTCTCTCACATGTATGTGTTCTTCTGTGTGTATGTGTGAGCAGAGAGAGAACTCTGGTCTTTCTTTTTTAAACTAAAACAACAACAACCATATACCAGTATATATATGTGTGTATATATATGTGTGTGTGTGTCATATATACTGAGTGGCCAGATTATTATGACCACCCTATCAATAGTTTGTTGGACCACCTTTTGCCTTCAATACTATGAGGATTTTTCTTAGCATTGATTCCACAAGGAATTTGACACTATGCCTGATGAGTAGCACTCTCCAGCTCTATGAGATTTGATGGTTGCCTGATGGCTCTTTTAATTTCATCCTACAAATGCTCAATTGGATGGAGATCTGGTGATTGTGGGGGCCACCTAAGCAAGGTAAAGTCTCCCTCATGTTCTTGAAACCACTCCTGCACAATACGGGCACCATGGCATGGCGCATTGTCTTGTTGGAAGAAGCCATCTCCATTGGGATACGCCATCCTATCAAGTTCATGATAGGATGAACTTGATCAGCAAGGATACTTAGGTATATTGTGCTATTCAGACGTTGTTCCACATGAATTAAAGAGCCCAAATCATGCCAGAAAAACATGCCCAAACCATAACACTGCCCCCACCAGCTTGAAAAGTTGTACTCATGCATATGGGGTGCATGCTTTCATGCTATTGCCACAAAATTCTCACTCTTTCCTCTGCATGATGCAACTGGAAATGTGATTCTTCGGACCATATGACTTTTTTCTAATGCTCGACTGTCCAATCCTTGTGTTGCTAAGCAAATTGGAGATACTTTATTTTGCTAACTGCACTCAGCAAAGATGTTTGAACAGGCCTTGGGTTTCCATATCCCAATTAGTGTAAGGCTAATTTGCCTACAAATGTCAGGTGGTCTTAATAATCTGGCCACTCTGTGTTTAAATATGTCACTTCAAAGAGGAGAGAGGGAGAGACAGAAACATCAATTCTATCCATAGAGAATCATTGATTGGCTGCCTCCTGCATGAACCCCTATGGGGATGAAGCCCAAAACCCAGGCATGTACCCTGACCAGGAATTGAACCAGGACTTTCTGGTTCATAAGTCAAAGTTCAACCACTGACCTACCTGCTCTCTCTCTATTTTTTTAAAATGTATTTTTTATTGATTTTTTTAGAGAGAGGGAGAGAGATAGAGAGTTAGAAACATCAATGAGAGAGAGACATCAATCAGCTGCCTCCTACACGCCCCCTACTGAAGATGTGCCTGCAACCAAGGTACATGCCCTTGACCGGAATCAAACCTGGGACCTTTCAGTCCGCAGGCTGATGCTCTATCCACCGAGCCAAACCAGTATCGGCTTTATCTCTTTTCTTATAAGGACACCAGCTTTATTTAGATTAAGGCCTCTCCCTAGTGACCTCACTTAATGTTAATTCCCTCCCTAAGTACCTGTCTCCAAATACAGTCACATAGGGATTATGGATTCAATATATGAATTTTGGGGACACAATTTGGTCTAAACAGTATCAGTTCCACAATGTGAAACTGTCACAAGCCTGCCCAGCTCCAGTAGGAGGGAAGGTAGAGGGAGAGATGAAGGGATAAGTGGTATTAGATGGAGACTTGACCTGGGTTGCTGAATACACAATACAGTGTACAGATGATGTGTTGTAGGTTGTGTACCTGGAAACTATATAATTTTGTTAACCAGTGTCATCCCAATAAATTCAATTAAAATATCACTTCATAGCTTTATTTATAACAGCCCCAAAATGTAAACTATCTAAAATTCCATCAACATTGCTGAAAACGGTTTGGCTCAGACGATAGAGTGTCGGCCTAGGGACTGAAAGGTTCCAGGTTCAATTCCGGTCAAGGGCATGTACCTTGGTTGTGGGCACATCCTCAGTCGGGGGCATGTGGAAGGCAGCTGATTGATGTTTCTCTCTCATCGATGTTTCTAGCTCTCTTCCCCTCTCCCTTCCTTTCTGTAAAAAATCAATAAAATATATTAAAAAAAATAAAATTCCATCAACATCAAAATGAACAAATTGTGATATATTCATATAATCAAATACTACTCAGCAATAAAAAGGAACTCTATGGGTGAATCTCAAAAATTTTCTGTTGTGATGGAAATGCTATGTATCTTGTTTTGGATGGTGGTCACACAAGTGTATATAGCTGTGAAAAACCTTTGAACTAAACACCTAAGAAATGGACATTTTATTTTTACACTAGAGGCCTGTAGAGTGGGGCAACTTCCACAACCAGTTGCAAATGACCACGGAGTCTGCTGAGTTGGTAATAAGCAAGCAAGGATTTATTGAGCTGGCCAGCCAGCGACAGCCGCGAGGGCACCACACGCAGGTGGAGTCCATACACTCACGACTGCGCTGCCTCGGGGGTATGCAGCCCCTTTTAAAGATCCAAACCACATTTTTTTTCCTTGTTCTAAATCCGCAAACAGCCATGGAGTGGGTCGGTGGGTTTCAGTGGGCTGCAAAGGTTCCTGTTGACTGCTCCTTATCTTCCAATCACCCCCTGCTAGATGTTGGAATGTGGACCTATCTTGTGAAAGCAAATTGTAAAATTGAGCAAAGTTAATAATCTTTAAAGGCCTTCTCCAGTCTCAACTCCTGGAGCCACTGAGTCAACAGGGATCAATCTCTTATGGTTCTGGTCCTCAGGCACAGGAGAATAACCTTTGTGATGTGGGATGGATTTATGTGAGCTTCTAGCTCAAACAGCAGTTTTTACCTGAGATGAATGCTCTTAAGGTCCTATTTCAGGCCCAGGGCAAGAATTCGTGCATGGGTGAGGTCCCTTTGGCCTGGCTGGTGATGGGTGGATTAGGACATCTTACCCAATCCCGATCAAGGCTGCAGGAGGTTGGCTGGCCGATGGGGGAGAGGGGCCTTGCGAGGTTCCGATCGGCAGATGAAGAAGCCACAGGAGGTTGACTGTGGGAGTGCACTGACCACCAGAGGGCAGATCCAGTATTGAAAGTCTGCCCCTCCTGGTGGTCAGTGCATGTTATAGCAACTGGTTGTTCAATCCTAAGGGTCGCTTAGGCTTATATATATATATATATATAGAGAGAGAGAGAGAGAGAGAGAGAGAGAGATAGATAGATGGATGATTTCTCTATTTGTGCAAGCACGTGCACACACAAAATAAAGATGCTACTCCCGAAGATTCCGGTTCAGATAAATTGGGGTATATCCTGGGAAAGAAGATCTTCAAAAGATCTCCTCATGACTCCAAAGTAAAGGTCGAGGCCCTCTGCACTGACTGGTACAAGATGTTTGTGTAGCAGAAGAGGCCTATGTAACATCCTTCCATAGAACACAGTGCCTGTTATATGTAACAAATTACCATACATTTAGTAGATTAAAACAACCCAAGTTTTTATTCTTTTATAGTTCTAGAGGTCAGAAGTTCAAAATGAATCTTAAGGGGCTAAAATCAAGATGTCCTAAGAGCCATATTTCTACTGGAGGCTTCAGAAGGCAGTTACTTGTCTCTTCCAGTTCTAGAGGCCATCCACATTCCTTGTCTTGTGTTCAATTCACTCTGATCTCTGCTTCTCATTACATCACATTTTCCTCTGACCCTTACCCTCTTGCATCCCCCTTATAGGAACTATTGTGATGACATTGGGCTCACCTGGATAATCCAAGATAATTTTCCCATCCCAAGACCTTAAACTTAATCAAGCTGCCCAGTTCCTTTACCATGAGCGGGAATTTATTCACAGGTTCAAGAGATTAGATTGAAGGGCCTGCCAGCCAGGGGAAGGGGCCACACTATGCTGTTTAAAATGCAGTTTTTGGAAGTCAGAGAGAAGACCGACTCCTCACCTAGAATACTGAAACCCAGAAGGCTTCGCAGGTTTGCACAGATTTCTCAAGCTATTTCTTAAAAGTGACCTGCAAACAATATTTTGTATCTCTCTAGACTATAGCATCACACGTCAGCTGTCCCAAATAACCAGGCCCTAGGGTAGTGATCGAATTAACAGAAAACTCAATTTCCTTTCTCAGGTCCCAGTACAACAAGCCCCATTACAATGTGAGAATTTAAGAACAGTAACTGCCCTCTGTTATAAGGAGAAGAGGAAGTGAAACCATTACACAAAGAAGCAGAGAAGAATATCTGTAGAGGCATGCCTTCTCAGTTCTCCCTTTACATAAGGATTGGAAGTGATTACCACTCATTCTTAGAACAATGTGTGTTGACAGGGCCCGTTGTAATGCCCTTATGGTGGCATTCTCTCTCTTTTTCTCTCTCTTCCTCCTGGCCCCCTATCCTGCCTCCCTAAATGTTTTTTTTTTTTTAAGGGTTTACTTTGTGCCAGGCAAAATATGCTCTGAAATAAAGTGTTCTTCCTTTCCTACTCTCTCCCATTCTTCCAATTTCCTCCCCGTGAATATTCCTAAAATACCCATTTTCTGTGTTGTTTCCCTCTGTCACTTAGGGTTCTGTTATGTCTATGCAGATTTCTCCCCCACGACTCATAACATAAACCTCAAATTCTAGCCAAACTAATATAAATAGAGATACTTATCTGTTTTCTACTTTGTTGCTTAAATTCTTAGCATAAAATATTCTAGTGTCACAACCGAGGACACCGAGGCTGCCAGTCACTCCTGGACACCCACATTGCACAGAGCCTCATCCCTCATTCTGCTCCAGGCCACTACCTCCCACTCAGTCCAACTATCCCATGCCACATCCACCTCTTCTTACCCAAACTCCAAGACTGGTTTGTTCTGTTAGATCCTGGTCAAATTCCCTTATACTAAAAAATTATAGGCAATCTGGTACTGGATCCCAGACCATCTTGGTATTACAATCCAAAACTGCATTTTAAACCTTTGCAGGAAAGAGATTGGGTTCTCCATTCTAGCCCTGAATACCATTGCTTATACATTAAGAGAGAGGCTGGAATAGCAAGGGTTTCTCTCCAAAAAATAGTGTTCTAAAAACAATCTCTATTTTCATTAAACCTTATTTGGACCTGCACAGGAAGGTGCCATACCTCTGCCCTTCCCAGCACCAAAGCTGCCTCCTCTGAAGCCACAATCCACATTGCACCATCTCCTTTCCCTTCTGCCCCAGACTAGAAAGGAAAACTTGTTTTGGGCTCTTAGATAGGCTGCCTCTTTCAAAACTCTGGAGCAGAGAAGCAAACGAAGTCAGGTTGATCATCCTCTCCATAACCTGCTGCAGGGAGATAAGAGGGAGAATACCACCTTCTCAAATGTGTAGGAGTTGGCTACAAATCACAGGCTCAGCTCTCACTTCCAATATTGCAGCCTTTTGGCCCCAAGGACTGATGTTAATGCTTAGAACCATCTTTCCAATTTTAGGGATGCACCTCTTTTTCCTTCACCAAACCTTCAGATGGGAGAGAACCTCCTACACCCCTCTTGTTGCAAGATGATTCTCCATGGGTCTCTCTTTTCTGCATGTCTTATAAATAAGGCAGTGGCTTTAGTGTGTCCTGGATTATCTTTTCAAGAATATTTGTATAGTGAACAGCCTTAGAAGACAGATTGTTTTCCTCCAGACCAAAGGACAATTTGTTTACACCCTTGGAAGATAGAATAACTCCTACAGAACAAAGGAACAGGAAGGTTTACAGCCGATTATCAAATGTTGAGGGTCTCTATGCTTTGACATCCTTCTGAAGTACAGTCCCCTGCATGCTGGTGTTACCTGGCCTGGTTATATTGGGGGGCTGGGGGGAGGGGGAGACTGGGTCAAGGAAATGGCTCAAGAAAAAATGTGGATGTTCTTGCTACTGCTATGGTTGTAAGTAATAACCATGTGTCCATGAAAGACTGTGTCATTCTAACTTGTTAGCTTGCAAATAGGGTCACAGACATTCCCTAGTGCTGGATTCAGAGCAAACCACTCCACAGTCTACTCTTTCAAGGCCTCTGAGTCCTTAGCACTTCAAGTTTACTGAACCAATTAGCACCAAATTTGGAAGCATAAAGATTTAATTTCCTTGCCCTAGCTGGTTTGGCTCAGTGGATAGAGCATTGGCCTTGGGACTGGAGGGTCCCAGGTTTGATTATGGTCAAGGGCACATGCCCTAGTTGAGGCTTGACCCCCAGTAGGGGGTGCGCAGGAGGCAGCCAATCAATGATTCTCTCTCATTATTGATGTTTCTATTTCTATCTCCCTCTCCCTTTCTCTCTGAAATCAATAAAAAAAAATGTATTAAAAAAGGTTTCATTGCCAATTTGATTATATATTTTCTGCTCTATTATAGACCATGGAGAAGTTCAGCTTGGAATCTGCAACTACAGGACATTTCCAAGTTCCATATGAGATGTTTTAGTGCCACCTACAGGCTACTGCCTAATGAGGAGCTCTACACAGCACAGACAGGGAGTGATCCATGCAAAGTAGGGGTGAATCTCACAAATATAGTGAGGAACAAAAGAAGCTAGAAGGAGAAAGTATATATTGTATCATTTACAGAAAGCACAAAACCAGGTGAAATTAATTGTATCAGACTTTTCCCGAGAAACAGAACCAATAGAACATATATTTAAATTCCTTAAAATAAATTTCTTTATATATTTAAATATATTTATATACAGATAATTTTGTAAATATGTATTCACTCACATAAATACATATACTTAAAAAGATATACATTTAAGTATTTTTAAAGGGATTAATTTTAAGGAATCGGTTCATGTGATTGCTAGGACTGGCAAGTCTAAAGTCTGTAGGCAGGTAAGGGTGGTAGGCTAGAATCTCAGGGAGGACTTTTATGGTACAGTATTAAGGCATATTTTCTGTTCTACCTTTGGAAAACTTTAGCCTTTGCTTTTTATGCTTTTAAATGAATAGATAAGGTCTATCCACTCTACTGAAGGTAATCCCCTTTACCTAAAGTCAACTGATTATAGATGTTAATCACATCTATAGCCCTGCTACTGTGACTCTGGTTGAGTATCAACCTAAGAAGCAGGAGGTCACAGTTTGATTACAGGTCAGGCCACATGCCTGGATTGCAGGCTTGGTCCCCAGTCAGGGGCATGTAAGAGACAGCTGATCAATAATTCTCTCAACATTGGTATTTCTATCTCTCCTCCTCCCTTCTTCTCTGAAGTCAACAAAAAATACTTTTAAAAATCACATCTACAGAAATTGCATCTTTGAGAAACCAAGATGGCAGCGTAGGTAAACACCTAAACTGTTGCCACGCACAACAATTTCAAAACTACAACTAAAAGATAAAATAGACATCATCCAGAACCAGAGGAAGGCTGGATAAGTGGAAATTCTACATCGAGAAGGAAAGAGAAAAGCACACTGAGACTCAGAGGAGCTGTGGAAGACAGAGGTACAGAGGTATTCGCAGAGAGGGCTGGCAACTGAGTATGCAGCTGGCTTTCTCAATCGGGAGGGAGACAAAAGCTCCTGACTGCTCTGAACTCCAGGTCTGGGAGAGACTCTGGGAACCCAGACTCATACAGGGTGAAAATGGACTATCAGGAAAGAGAAAAACACACTGAGACTAGGAGGAACTGTGGAAGGCAGAGGTACTGAGGCGTGTGCACATAGAGGGCGGCAACTGAGTAGGCAGCTGGCTTTCTCAAGTGGGAGAGAGACAAAAGCTCCTGACTGCACTGAACTCCAGTTCTGGGCGAGACTCTGGGGACCCAAACTCCATTTGAGGAGAAACTGGACTGTCTGGCAGTGGGCAGAACTTGAAGGCAGCTTTCTCTCAGAGGTGCTTGCAGTGATTACCATGGGATACTGAGAACCAGGGGCCTCATAGGGCAGGGCCGATGGGAAGCCAAGGCTGTCTGCTCTGCCCTGATTCCACCCCATCCAAGCTGAGCACTGAGGCTTTTGCAAATCCTATCTCATAAAGGTGTCTCCAGCACAGAAGTTTTCCCAGCTTAGACACAGCTGATCCTCACAGCCAATTGGCCTGGAGGTCAATTCCTCCCAGTGATACCAACAACAATCAAGGCTTACCTACAACAAGATTGTGCACACAGTCCACAAAGGGATACACCAAGAGAGTCCACCTCAGATAACTGGGGAGGCTGAGCCACTGGGCCCTATAGGACACCTAGCACACAAAACCACTCTATCAACTCAGGGAAGCAGCCAAAATGTGGAGAGAAAGAAACAGATCACAAATGAAAGAAATGGAAGAAAGCAAACTACTGGATATAGAGTTCAAAACCATGGTTATAAGGTTTTTCAAGAATTTCCTAGAAAAGGCTGAAAAATTTAGTGAGACCCTTGAGGATATGAAAAAGGACCAACTAGAAATTAAGTATACACTGACTGAAATAAAAAATACTATAGAGAGATCTGCCGAAACCGGTTTGGCTCAGTGGGTAGAGCGTCGGCCTGCAGACTGGAAGGTCCCGGGTTCGATTCCGGTCAAGGGCATGTACCTTGGTTGCGGGCACAATCCCCGTAGGGGACGTGCAAGAGACAGCTGATCGATGTTTCTCTCTAATCGATGTTTCTAACTCTCTATCCCTCTTTCTTCCTCTCTGTAAAAAATCAATAAAATATATTTAAAAATAAAAATAAAAAATACTATACAGAGATCTAACAGCAGACTAGAGGAACACAAGAATCACGTCAAAGATTTGAAATACAATAAAGGAAAAACCCAACCGGAAAAGAAAAAAGAATAAAAAAATATGAAGATAGTGTAAGGAGCCCCTGGGACAACTTCAAGTGTACCAACATCAGAATTATGGGGGTGCCGGAAGAAGAGAGAGAGCAGGATACTGAAAACCTATTTGAAGAAATAATGATTGGAAACTTCTTCCACCTGATGAAAGAAATAGACTTACAAGCCCAGGAAGTGTCCAGAACACCAAACAAAAGGAATCCAAAGAGGAGCATATCAAGACACATCATAATTAAAATGCCAAGAGAAAAAAGACAAAGAGAGAATATTAAAAGCAGCAAGAGAGTCAAGGCCAGTTTGGCTCAGTGGATTGAGTGTCAGCCTGCAGACTGAAAGGTCCCAGGTTCGATTCTGGTTGGGGCATGTATCCTGGTTGCAGGCACATCCCCCGTGGGGGGTGTGCAGGAGGCAGCTGATCGATGTCTCTTTCTCATCGATGTTTCTAACTCTCTCTCCCTCTCCCTTCCTCTCTATAAAAAAAAAAAAATCAATAAAAAATATTTTTAAAAAAAGCAGCAAGAGAAAAACAGTAGTTGCCTACAAGGGAGCACCCATAAGATTGTCATCTTATTTCTCAACAGAAACTATGCAGATCAGATGGGAGTGGCAAGAAATATTCAAAGTGATAAATAGCAAGAACCTACAACCAAGATTACTCTACCCAGCAAAGCTATCATTCAGAATTAAAGGCAGATAAAGAGCTTCACAGATAAGAAAAAGCTAAAGGAGTTTGTCACCACCAAACCAGTATAATATGAAATGCTGAAAGGTATTCTTTAAGAAGAGGAAGAAGAAGAGGAAGAAAAAGGTAAGATAAAAATAATGAACAACAAATACATATCTACTCACAAGTGAATCTAAAAATCAAGTGAATTCAAAATCTGATGAACAGCCGAGACCGGTTTGGCTCAGTGGATAGAGCATCGGCTTGCGGACTGAAAGGTCCCAGGTTCGATTCTGGTCGGGGGATTGTACCTTGCTTGCGGGCACATCTCCACTATGGGGCGTGCAGGAGGCGGCTGATTGATGTCTCTCTCTCATCGATATTTCTGACTTTCTATCTCTCTCCCTTCCTCTCTGTAAAAAATTAATAAAAATATATTTTAAAAAATCTGATGAACAGAATAAACTGGTGAATATAATATGTTCAGCATTATAGAAAGGGAGTGGACTGACAATTCTCTGGGGGTGGGGGGAGTGACTGGACAAAAATCGTGTACTTATGGATGAGGACAGTGGGGGGGGGGAGTAAGGGTGGAGGGTGGGGTGGCAACCTGGTAGAGAGGAGCTATGGGGGAAAAAAGAGGAACAATTGTAATAATCTGAACAAAAAAGATTTATTAAATTAAAAAAAAATAAAAATCACATCTACAGCCAAAAACGGTTTGGCTCAGTGGATAGAGCGTCGGTCTGTGGACTGAAGGGTCCTGGGTTCAATTCTGGTCAGGGGCATGTACCTTGGTTTCGGGCATATCCCCAGTAGGGGGCCTACAGGAGGCAGCTGATCGATGTCTCATCGATGTTTCTAGCTCTCTATTCCTCTCCCTTCATCTCTGTAAAAATCAGTAACATATGTTAAAAAAAAAATCACATCTACAAAATACTTTCACAGCAACATCTAGATTGGGCACTATAACCTAGCCAAGTTGACACACAACTCGGCACTTTTACGTATCTCCTTAACCTTTTCCCTAGGAGAGGTGCAAAGCCCTTAAGTGATGTTTACTCTTCGCTTTGATGTTCCATGACTTAAGTATTACAATGCAAAATTAACAATACTTAAATAACAGCATGTAAAGTTAATAGGTCTTATGTCATATAATAAAAGAATGAGGGGAATACAAAGATATTTACTATATATACACACACACACACACATTAACAATTAATGTCCTTATTTCTAGAACTGGTCATGAAACTGTAGCTGGTATTTATTGCTATCTTCTTCTATTACCCATTCTACATTCCCTGTGTCTTAGCAAGTCATTTCGGCTGGAAAGTGTTTTTTTGCCTGATGGGTGAACCAAGCTTTCATTTCTGGCATTAGTAGACCTGACTGGATTGTTGAAGTTTTCCACTGATCTTCATGTCAGGGCATGCTAATACAAATAGGCATCCTAGGATCACTTATGTTCCAAACATACTCTTCCTTACCTCCATTGTGGAGTAGCAGCTCTATTTTTCCTTAGTAGTGAGGAACAATTACCCCCAGACAGTGGAGTGACTTCCTTCTCTTCCTGCTAATTCAGAGATGTGAGGAGCCCAAAGTGGTTGAACAGCAGTCTTTTTTAAAATATATTTTATTGATTTTCTTACAGAGAGAAAGGGAGAGAGTTAGTTAGAAACATCGATGAGAGAGAAACATCTATTAGCTGTCTCCTCCACGCCCCCCACTGGGGATGTGCCCGCATCCAAGGTGCATTCCCTTGACTGGAATCGAACCTGGGACAGGTTGACGCTCTATCCACTGAGCCAAAGTGGTTTTGTCTGGATAGCAGTCTTAACGTCCAGTTCAATGGAATTGTTGTGTCTCTGTTGCTTAAATTCTTAGCATAAAGTATTGTAGTGTCATACCTTCTTTTGAAACAAAGACTTCCTTTGAAACCAGCAGCACATACGGTGATGGGACAGGAAGCAAAATTTTTACTAGTGGGTTAATATTGAGTAGTGCTCATTTGGTTTCCCTCTGCACTACCCCCTCCCACCCAACTGATTCTTTTTTTTTTTTTTTACATTGTTAACATACATTTTGTATTAGATTTATACAAAGTAGTAATTTAAAAAATATATCTTATCTCCTTTTAACATAGTTGTTAATTTACTCATTTCCCCTCCTACAATGTTCTCTTCCCGCTGGGATCCTTATTCTATGAAGAGTCTACCCATTTTATCCTTGACTTGCTTTGTGTCACCTGTCCCAACATATATA
>PVJN01028596.1:0-27081 GCA_004026805.1 Lasiurus borealis
TCAGAGAGCACCACAAGGGTTAAGCAGTTATCCAAATTGTGGCCACTTCCAAAATCCAAGCATCGGTCCACGATCGATCGCCCAGTTTCCAGGAAGCCTGGCGGCGCCTTCAGTTCATTAAAGTGAGATTAGGAAGAGCGTCGCATTTCAGTAAGTGCGCTGTGACACAGAGTGGCTCTCAGCTCGGGCTTCGCGTCAGCCACCTCGGGCGCCTTTTTAAAAACCCCGCAGCGCCTGCTCTCCGGGCGCCACCCGGGCCAATGAAATCCGTGTCCCGGCCCGGCGGGACCTTCCTCGGCTGGTTGTTTCTGCTCCGCAGGTAGTTTTAACCTGCGGCCTGCGAGCGCGGAGAACTTCCGCTCAGGCTGGCATCAGGAAATAAGTTGTCTGTGTCTGAACTTAATGAGGTATGGGCTCTAGGGACAAATCGTTCGCCTTGCCGAGCTCGGTCCAAAATTTTCTTCCCAATGAACAGCTGTCCACTACTCATTTGGAATTAAGCCTTCCCCCAAAACTGAAGTCAGGTACAATTGCTCCCTTACCTGTAAAGTTTGACGACACATTTTTTTAATGCACACACCTTAGAATATAAACCATGTTTCCACGAGATGGAGAGTACTCAGTGTCATGGTGGTAAGAGCCCACCATATATTATTACCGTGGTGGCTGAAATAAACGTGTTCTGTCCTTGTATGGCTTAGACACTGCTTCTTCTGTTCATTTGGCCATGTAGTTTTATGATAACAGGAGCGAGGACAACTTGGTTGCATATTTTCTCTACCCTCTTTCCTCCCATTTCAACACTCTCCCATTTCCATCCCACGAAGATGTGGTATTTCTAAGCCAGTGGATCTCAACTTTCCTAATGCTGCGACCCTTTAAGACAGCTCTTCATGTGGTGGTGACCCCCAACCATAAAATTATTTCCGTTGCTACTTCATAACTGTCATCTTGCTACTGTTATGAACTGTAATGTAAATATCTGATATGCAGGATGTATATTCATTGTTACAAATTGAACATAATTAAAGCATAGTGATTAATCACAAAAACAATATGTAATTGTATATTGCGAAATATTTATTTCTAATTACAAATAAATGAAATTTTGTCTTGAATCGTGGTGTAGCATGGGTAACAATCTTAATATGACAACAGTAAACTACATTGCTACATTTTGCTACACAGAGGAGCGGTGTGTTGGTCCCTAAGACCATGGGAAATAGGTGTTTTCCAATAGTCTTAGGCGACCTCTGTGAAAGGGTCGTTAGACCCCCAAAGGAGTCGAGACCCACAGGTTGAGAACCACTGTTCTAAACCAAAGATAATCCAGTTTTATCGGAAAAGACTTTTTTTTTCTAAAGGAAGTTACACATTCTTCCTGAGTTCCTAGGAATGTTCTTGGAAGTTGGTCACTGACCACCTTCGCATCCCAAAATTTATCTTATTATCAGGAATAATTGTAAATTTATCATGGAAACAAATTTACTTCTCTTTGGCATATTTTAGTTTTGCACAACAGAACAAGTTTTTTGATGGGTAGTAACAATTACAAAGCTTTTAAATATGGACAATCAAGTGAAATCAAGCAAAAGACAGATGAACGCACTCTCACATTTTCCTTATTCACATAATCTCTAACTGAGATCTGGCTGCAGTTATTTCTAACACTTTTCAGAAATGGTTACTGTATTAAATATTATATAATCATTACATTTACACTCCAACATATACAATAAAAACATTTCAAAGGAAGAAATGTAAATGCATACTTAGCAGGGGTGCAGTATGACATAAATTTAAAATACAAATATTAACTAATGGGAAACATGATTAAAAAGGATATTAGTTGGTTCATAAAATAATGGGGGATTATTCTGTTACTGAGTTTGTAAATATAGCAAGTCTTCGAAGGAAATTTATTTTAAATGACGAAGGTTGAAGAATTAATATGGAGAGTAACAAGTAATGTAAAATTTGACATATTGTGGGAAATTTCACTGCAATGTAAGCTTGTTCTGATTTTGCAGGTGCTGTTAGTTTTGAAGAGGATGGTGCAGACATACTCATATATGCAGGAAACTAAAGGAGTCAGACCTTGAAATCTCACAATGCAGAAAACATGGGAAAAGGAGATCAAATGTCCTTCAATCTCTCCAGGGTCTCCTGTCACTGAATATAATGCAATACAAGTTTCACCGTGGTAATATTGACTTTTCTCAAAACTCAAAGGGCTTTTCAGGTGTATTTTTTCACCTTTCACAAATCCTCATGAAGTAGGAAAAAGCAATTAAGTCATCCAGGGTCTCAGGATGTACTGAGTGACAGTATGAGGGAGGGGAGCCAAGTTGTTGAAGCGTCAGTGGAGAGTTTCCCATTCAGCCAACTCAACCCAATGTTTATGGGCCCCTCACTATGTGATGAGAACTGGCTAAGGCTTTGTGAGGAGAGTGGGTGAGTAGACAGGGTTCTTTACTTGTTTTCACATTTTGGTTGCAGGAGATTGAGGTAAATAATGTAACAAATACATAAAACCCTACAGGTGGTTATGTTAGAAAGAAAATAAAACTTCAGTGGGTAGACATTTGGGATAGAGGGGGAAGGTGATATTTATTACACCCTTGGAGACCTGAATGAAAACAAGACCACAGATCCACATAAGGCTTTAGTTTCCAAAGCCGTTCATTTATATGCTCTTGTGGTAGAAATCCTTACACAAACCCCTCAAGCAGGACTGATACATTCTATTCCTATTTTATAGATGAAGATTTGGGGGCTCAAGAAAGGAGAGATCAGTAACCAGACTCACATTTTCTGGACACAGTTACTGGAGTTTAGACCCCAAACCCAATGTTCTTTCTGGGTGTGGACATTGTTCTCCAGATCATATTGCATTCAGAAGCCAAGTATTTAATTTGTCACCTACAAGATGAGTTTTTGTCGTTTGAAATTTAGACTCTATAGAAGCAGGATGATAATCCTAACCTGCAACCCAGAACCTAGGCAGAATCTGGGCCATGGGGACCATGATTCTTGGGCAAGTGTGCAGGCTGAGCAGGTCTGTGTTTGTTTTTTAATGACTTTACCTGTAGTTTACACTCATGAGCTGGAGATGAGTCCAGGATTGAACCAAGCTCTTCCAAGAAGATGAGGATGGGAAGGGGAAAATGTACTTCACTGCCACCAGGAGGCTTCCAGACGACCCATTGATCATTTCAACACTTACTTCCTAAACACTTGCTCTAAGATACCCATGTGCAGCACTTTCTGAATGATGTGGGATGAAATAATTAAATCACTCCTGCAGAGTAGGGGAACATCAGAATATCAGAAAACCACTAGAAAACAAATAAATGTTTTCTATCATCCCGTGCTAGAATGATTCCTTAAAAGTCAGAAATGAACAATAAAACAAGGTTAGCTAAGAAAAAGAATCACTCCATGTTTAGGTGCTGGGCTGGTAATCATATATGTTTGATTTTAAAGTGTTCTTCCTCAAATTTCTCATTACAAGAAGTTTATATGTGCAACCATGAAAGAATCAAAATGTTGCTTGCATTGCAACTAAGATGATTTTAAAAATGTATTTATTATTTATAAGGAATAATTTAATTTACATTACTGATGAACCCTCCTCTGTGGAACATTACATATACTCACTCTAAAAGAAGCAAGCTGGGCCTGGCTGGCGTGACTCAGTGGTTGAGCATGGACCTATGAACCAAGAAGTCACGGTTTGATTCCAGTTAGGACACATGCCTGAGTTATAGGCTTGATCCCCAGTGTGGGCTGTGCAGGAGGCAGCCGATCAATGATTCTCTCTCATCACTGATGTTTCTATCCCCCTCCCTCTTCCTCTCTGAAATCAATGAAATATATTTCATATATAAATAAAAAATGTATGTATGTATGTATGTATACACTAGCAACAGCACGTGGCTTTGTGGATGTGACCATGTATACATATGAGCACACACATTTGTTATTTCATTCCCTTAATTTAGCAACCTGGAAGTCTATCTACAGTCACTTGGGGACCAGCTTGCTTTTTTATTTATATATGAAATATATTTCATTGATTTCAGAGAGGAAGAGGGAGGGGGATAGAAACATCAGTGATGAGAGAGAATACATACATGTGTATGTATGTATGTATGTATGTATACACTAGTTAAACTAAACTGCTGTGAATATAAACAGAATCTGAGTACCTGGAGGTAAACAAAGAATAAAAGATAAAAACTAATATAGAAGTAACACAAGTTACTTGTTGGAAGTAGAAATTAATACCAATCTCTGAAATGTAACCCTTAATATTAGGAACCTAAAAACATTTTGCAGAAATTGAGAACAAAAATCTTACATAGTAATGGATGAAAGCAACTCTTCCCTCCAGAGTAGATCTCATTGGACCTTCAGAAGTCCTGTTAAAACCTAGAAACAATCCCAAATCCTAAATTAACACTATGAATAGGGCTAATAGAGAACTCACAAGTGGGAATGTATATTACTAGGGTGGGCATTTGGTGGGATTGTGTATTTCAGGAAAAGAAGGGCACACAAATAACTTGAAGCAATTTCCTCATGAAATAAATTTCATGAAAAATAGTTTTTTTCTATAAATGCTTCTTGTTTTAATTAAGACAATGCAGACATAGAACACACCATTTTGCAATTCCTAAGTCACAGCCATATCACTTATCAATGGCCAGTAAATGATTGCTTTCTATGATAGATACAAATATTCATTCAAGTTCAGGCACTAGAATAGTGTCAGAATACCATGCAGACAGCTTGCATAAATACATGAGGAATAACAGTATATCCTCAGTAGTTTCTGTGATGCTTAGGTATGAAAACTTAGACTTATTCCAAATCTCAAAAGATGGAATAAATAATGTTTTCATATAAAATACACCTGAAACAGTTGTTTGTTTTTACCTTTAAAAGGCATCTGGATTGCCCTAAATGGTTTGGCTCAGTGGGTAGAGCGTTGTCCTGAGGACTGAAGGGTCCCAGGTTTGATTCCTGTCAAGGCACATCCCCAGTAGGGGGCATGCAGGAGGCAGCTGATGGATGTTCCTAACTCTCCACCCCTCTCCCTTCCTCTCTGGGAAAAATCAATAAGATATATTTTTAAAGGCATCGGATTTACCTGCAACACACATTGATATTCATCTTTTTTAGTTACAAAAGCAGACAGATATGTGTTCTTTTTTATTTAATATGACTGGATGTGAACATTTCAGTAATTTCCTATATCAAATAAATTCAAAATATTTTTCTGTTGAGTGTAATATATATTTGTAATCGAAGGAAGAAAGACTTGTCAAGTTTAGTCTTTGGGCACTCTTTCTATTTGATCAGAGAGCTGAAAGTCATTAGTAGTTTCACAGTACAAAATCTTGAATCAGTTACGAATACGCCTTTTTTTTTTTTCCTGATAATTTCGAAATGTATTTGGACTGGAGGTAGGGAAGAAATGCCACTGCTCATCAAACATCCTTTCTGAAAATCTCTCGCAGAAAATTTCCAGATGCATATATATATATATTTTAAAAAATAAATTATATCTTAAATGAAATGAGGAAAAAGGGCGAGAGAAGCCTGCAGTTTGTTTTCGGCGTGAATAGCTTTCAGCATCTTCCAGGTGGGGGCAACAGTCAGTCAGTTTTGAGACGAGATGGAGAACGGGCTCTTGCGTTTCCCTGAGTCCAGTGGCAGAGGAGGACATTACTTCCTGGTAGTCACGCCGCGAATAAAACCACCGCGAGTTTCCAGGAGCCCAGCGTCCAGGACTTTCGGGGTCTCTGCGGGGCCCGGGCAGCAAGACCCTCCGCCACCAGCGCTCCGCGCGGCCGCCTGCAACCCAGAGCGCGCACGCGCGCCCTGCACCTGCCGCTGCGCGCCCCGGGGGAGCCGTAGGTGCGCCCCGCTGCCCAGCTCCGGCCCGCGCCGTGCCCGCGGGGAGCAAGCACCATCGGTTTCCAGGGCCGCCAGAAAGCGGGGAAACCTTCCTGTTTACATCTCATCCGTTTTTCCGCCCAGCAATGTGCATTCCCAATTGCTGCAGCCGCGGGCGCGCGCGCACCTGCAACCCTTAAAGAGACTGAAGTCGCGGCAGCCAAAACACCAGCGTTCAGGCGGGGCGGCGGGGGTCCCGCTCCCCCTTTCCCCTCCCCTTCTCTTTGCAAATCCTCCGACTCTGGGAAGGGAGGCCGAGAGCACTCTGGAGAGGATGGGGATGGTGCCTGCCGTGGAGGCTGATCTCGCATCCCCGCCTCCTGGATTTCTCCGGCCCCGCGCGGCGGAGGCGGGGCGTGGAAAGCCCCGGAGTGGCGGGGCGGCGAGGGGCGGGGGTGCGCGGCCGGGGACCCCGGGGAGAGGCCAGAGAAGCTCCTGGAGCGCACGGAGCCCAAGGCCCGCTCCTCTCGCGCGCTTCGCAGGACGGAAGGTGCGCGCAGCGGGCGAGCCGGCGGGTTCCCCCACTAAGTGTCGCTGCCCCGCACGCCGCCTGCCGCCGCCGCCGCCGCCGCCCGCGTCCTCGGGCCGCCGCCCCCCGCCGAGCCCGGGGCCGCCGCGCCCTCGGGGCTTCGGTACTTGAGCCAGCAGATGAGCCAAGTGACGACGACCGAGAAGAGTGCCAAGATGCTGGCCACCGACAGGCAGATGGGCCCCACGAGCGAGGGCGACGCGGCGGCCTGGGCCGCGCCAGAGGGCGCCCCGCCGCCGCCACCACCGCTGGGGGGTTCCCCGGCGCCGCCGGCGCCGCCGCCGTAGTGGTTGACGAAGATGAGGCCGGTGAAGAGCAGCACCACCATGGAGAGGAAGGAGAAGACGACGCACACGCAGCCCGCCGTGAGCGCGGCGCGCTTGCAGTTATGGCAGCTTTCGTAGGCGCCCGAGGCGCGCAGGCCGGCGCGGGCGGGGGGCTCGCGGGCGGCGTCCTCGCTGGGCGGCGGCGGCGGCGGGACCGGGACCCGGGCTGGGTCCGGGGCCGGGTCGGGCGGCGGGAGCGCCGCGGGCGTGGGGCGGCGCGTGGGCAGGGGCGGCAGCCGGTCCTGCGGCAGCGGGTCGTGCGCGGCGCGCAGGGCCAGCGGGAAGGCCTCGGCGAGCTTGGTGTTGCTGGGCAGGCCGTGCACGCGGCTGTCGGGCAGCGGCGTGCGGTGGCGGCACACGGGGCACGCGATGGCGCCGGGCGGGCCGTGCCAGGTGGGCGGGCGCGGCGGGCGCTCGGGCGCGGCGCTGGCGCTGGCGGCGGCGGCGGCGGCGGCGCGGAGCAGCAGCTGGCTCAGGCACTCCTGGCAGAAGGTGTGCAGGCACGCCAGCAGCTTGGGCGCGCGCCGGTCCGCGTCGAAGTAGTTGTAGCAGATCTTGCACTCGTAGTCCTCGAGCGGGGGCAGGCCGGGCCCCGGCCCCGCCAAGCCGCGGCCGCCCGCCTCCCCGCCGTCCCGGGCCCCCGCCGCCGCCGCGCCCCGCGCTCCGGCCGAGCTCCCGGGGCCGCCGGTGGCGCTCCGCTCCCCGCCGCCGCCGCTCGCGGGCGCTGCCATGGCCTGACCCGCCCCTCATGGGGGGCGAGGTGGGGCGCCTGCCTTGCCCTCCGCCGCAGCGTCGGCTCCGGCGAGGAGGAGGAGGAAGAGAAAGAGGAGGAGGAGGAGGAGAAGGCGTTTGGGCCGCCCCCCTCTGGCTGCGGTCCCCGGGTGGGGGAGGCGCCGCTGGCTGGGCCGGGCGGGGGCGCAGCGGCGACCGCCTTCACCCCACTCCCCCCAGATGCGGGTGCCTGGCTCCTCCCAGGCCCCCGAAGTCTCTCTCTCTCTCTCTCTCTCTCTCTCTGCCGTCCCCCGGGGGCCTGTCTTGGCAGCTCTCCCCAGCGCTTTGGATATCGGTTTGGGCTGGAATTGGGAGTCCAGGGCAGTACGGGAACGGGATTTGGGGTGCGGCCACGCAAGGATGTGGCGCCCGAGCAGCACCCCCTCCCCCTCGAAGCCACCACACTCAGGGCATCGGTGGGAAACCCGGTCTTGCTTTTGTCTCCTCCTCTTCCCGCATCCCCCCTCCTCCCCCTCGATCCCCGTTATCCCCGCTGGATCCTCCTGGGTCTGGGGCTGCGTCCTCGCCCCCCACCAGCAGAGCTCACCGGTGATGTCACGCGGGACCCGCGCAGGGAGGGGAGGCGGCGGCCTCGGCGGCCTCGGCGGCGGCGGCGGTGGTTCCTGTCCGTGAACATTATGATCTCATTTTTCCGTCCAAGGGGGAAAGTCAGCAATCACCGTGCCATTTAACACTTTATTAGCAAAGCCCAGCAGCCCCGCGTCCTTCTCCTCGGGGTGCAAGCGAAGAAGAGCTGGCCATTTCCCGTCACCGGAGGGAGGAAATGTTGGAGCTGAACGGTACCTTCTTTAAAAATCCAGAAACACTGCTTCCTGAGACGTACGGAGGCAGGAAGACACAGACTCCGCCTGGTCTGGAGAAGTCTTGACACTGACCGCAGGGGATGGACGTAGTCATTTCATTGGTGCACGGGCGGCTACAGAGGCCGAGAGGGGGAAATATTGTCGAGCAGGTTGCAGGACTTCCAAGTCCAGCCTACCCTTCGCCCCTGGCATCACTCACTGCTCCCTGCCGCTTAAGCTTTTAACACACGAATGTAGAGAGCTGAAAATTCCTTTAGTAACATGGGACCACAGATCTTCCTGGTCTTATTAAAAGGAACAGAAGTGCATCTGAGTGTGTTAGCCAACAGCAGCCCTTCTTAAAGGAACACTCAGCAGAATACAGGAGTGGTGGGTTTTGGGGGAAGCAGCTGAGGGGTGCTGTTCAGATATTCCTAACCAGAAAGTTCTGCTCCCCTGTTTCTCCAGATTGGACCTCACCTTAGGAGGAGAAACACCCGCTGCCCCACAAGGAAGGGGAAGAGGACGGAGCTCTGGGGTCTCATGAGGTGGAAATATTCTCATTGTCTCTGGATTCTCCGCAGAAGACAGCAGGATGTCCCAGGGAATATGTGTGGAAAGCAAGAATGAATGGGAAAGCAGCTGAAGGAAAAGAAAGAAACCACCAATGTACAGTCAAGGGGTGGAATTATCATAAATGACTGTTACATCTCTGACATTTAAAAATAAATGTAGCCGAGACCGGTTTGGCTCAGTGGATAGAGGGTCGGCTTGTGGACTGAAAGGTCCCAGGTTCAATTCCCGTCGGGGGCATGTACCTTGCTTGCGGGCACATTTCCACTGTGGGGCGTGCAGGAGGCAGCTGATCGATGTCTCTCTCATTGATGTTTCTGACTTTCTATCTCTCTCCC
Organism: Lasiurus borealis; assembly: GCA_004026805.1. Taxonomy (NCBI): domain Eukaryota; kingdom Metazoa; phylum Chordata; class Mammalia; order Chiroptera; family Vespertilionidae; genus Lasiurus; species Lasiurus borealis. The sequence continues at coordinate 9,305 of PVJN01028596.1, forward strand.
TTCCTCTCTGTAAAAAATCAATAAAATATATTTAAAAAATAAAAATGTATTTTTGAGAATAGTGAATGTGATAGATGTCTGAAGTTTGGGGAACTTTAGGTGAAAGCTCATCAACAACCATTAGTTTTTCATTTCATAGTTTCAAATTTTGTAAATGTAATTTAGGGAAATATTTTCTAATTTTTTTTCTTAAAGTACAGTATACCATTTTGTGAGGGGGCCTGTTTTGAGCAGAAGGCAGGAGGATGAGACATTGGAAGAAGGCCGTAGTCTGGCCTTGAAGAATTATACACACAACCACCTACAGTGGAGGAAGTTGGGGGCCTGTTCTCTTACTTCCTTCATTGAAACAGCCTGGAACAGTGCATTTTATGCACCATTTAAACCGGATTCTTCCACTTGAAGCTTTGATTAGCTTTTGCTTAGAAGAGACATGAAAACAGGGGAGGGAGGGTAAGCTCAGATATAGGAGGGGCTAGTGTGCATTGGAGTTTTTGTCCTTCCCACCTATTTCCTGGACGGTGTAATCTCCATGCTGACCGGGACTGAAAAAGAGTTCTGAAGGTCTACATGTTTGCGTATAGCACGCATTTGGGCAAATGTTTAAGATGTTCAAGTTCCACTCTATTATGCACTCTCATCGATGAATGGAACACTTGAAATGGGACTACCCCAGGGTCTCTCAGCCTCAGCACTGTTGACATTTTGAGCCGGATATACCTTATTGTAGGTGCTGTTCTGTGCATTGTCAGTTGTTTAGCAACATCCCTGGCCTCTGCCCTCTTGATGTTAGTAGCATCCCTCTCCACTGGTGACAACCAAAGGTGTCTCCTGGAGATAAAGGTTACCCCTGGTTGAAGATCACAGGTCTACACCAAAGTCACAGATTTGTTAAAAGTGAAACCAAAAGCAGAAACACCTCCCAACTCTTAGCTAGCGTGAACAAAGATGGCATTACCAAATTTACTGTCTACCGGCATTTCTTCCGTAGCTCCTGGTACCTTGGATATCACGGCACCATCTTTGAGAGGCCCAGGTACAGTTTTTGCCGATAAGACATCCTGTTTATGCTGTCAGAGATAATTGCCAGAATTAGGCTGGAATTTACTCTCTGTGTTTGCATAGTTCATTTTAGGGGGAGCCAGCATCTCCAATTATTTTATATTCTAGGACCAGTCACTCATTTTCGGACTCATAAAGTTGTCATGTGGGGTTTCTGTCAGTGCAGAGAGGAGCACAAGTTTGTGTGACACAGGCCACAGGCTTCCACCCTCATGAACTGTAAGGCCCAGTGCTCACCGTGTCTTCTGCAGCAGTCAGTGATGAAGCGTGGCCACTCACTACGAATTAGATTTTCACTCAGGCGAAAGATGTGTTGAAAGAGATCCAAGGGCAGAAACAAGGAATGCAGTATTCACATCAGGATTTGAGTTGGCTTTGCAAGAACCCAGCTCATTCCTGAAATATAGGGTAAGTGTTAACAGGGGCTGGGACTCCCTGTGTGTGTTATGTGCACAGCTTGTTTGAGCCTTGTAACAGACTTACGTGGCAACTACTCAAAAATATATATACACACTTTAATAATTGTAAAGGCAATGGTTATGAAAATACATTTGGTTTTCAAAATTGAGCTATCAGCTGTTATGGTGTAGATACATTTTTTTGATACATTTTTTGATATTAGACATTTGCTGATTTTTTTTTTTTTGAGAAACTAAGTAAACTAAGTAAATGGGAGACGGTGATGATCTCCGGTCATCTCTCATCTACATTCTCTCCATCCACTATCTAAAGAGAGAGCATGTTTTAGTTTTAGGGTTGACGTTCTGAGTCCAAATGCAAGGTTTGCTCCTCGCCCACTGTGCAGCATTACATGTGCTACTTCCCTATACAATGGAGATGAGTGGTTAGTTACCATGTAAGTCTGTTACAGGATCGAACAAGTTGTTCACATGTTACATAACAGAGAGTCCCGGCTCCATTTACGTCAGGAGTTTCTATACCTGATCTCAATAATCCTCACGAACACCCTGTGAGAGTGGCCCAGAGGGTTTGTGTAACCAGGCAAAGTGACAGCCAGAGGTAACAGACTGGTCCAATTCTTCCATTATTTCAAAGACAGAACTACAGGGAGCCTCTCAATCAGAGACCAGGCCGGACCTGTGCATCTAACTGTGCATTATTGATCTGTCAGCTACAATAAAACCCTGTATAAAATATGAGGACAAAGCGAAATCTCATTGGTAATATTGCAAGAATAGATGTATAGGCAGATCATGCCACTCAGAAGCAAGTAGTAAATGAGTCGCTCAAACAAATGACATTTGAAATAGGAACTGCCTGATTCAATTAGATTTATTGAGGTCCTATTCTGGAGGGCATTACTGCTATGTGGCAAGATACCTGGCCTCCAGAAACCAAGAGTTTAAGAGAGGATATTGAACATACGTGCAAAGCTCAGAGGCAGAATGAGGCAAGTTTGTGGTTCAGGAACAAGGCCTGGTGGTAATAAAGAGGAGAGCAAAGTTATTTCTACTCATGGTCAGGGAATTGGAGATTTAAGGAGATAATAGAGAGAAAGCCTGGCCGGTGTTGCTCAGTGGTTGAGCAGTGACCTATGAACCAGGAAGTCACAGTTCGATTTCTGGTCAGAGCATATGTCTGTGGGCTGGATTCCCCAGAGTGGGGTGTGCAGGAGGCAGCTGATCAATGATTTTCTCTCATTGTTTACTAGTATGTTTCTATCTATCTCTCCCTCTCCCTTCCTTTCTGAAATCAATATTTTTTAATTAAAAAGGAAAGAAGATATATAGAGAAAGACATTCAAGGCAGCAGCCACAGGATAAAGTAGGTGTGTTGAAGACATGGCAGGAGACCAGCCTCAGAGAGAGCATGCATACAGTGTGTAGGATGCTGTCCAGGGAAGTCTGGAATACCATGCTAGCTGGGCTGGTCTTAATTCTGCAGACAACCCCAAATGTCCTACCTCTGTGCAATATTCATTAACAGGTTACTTTAGGAGCCAGGTCTCATTGCCATATATGGCAAAGATAAAACTTTTAAAAGAATTGATGTGCTCCATGGAAGGCAGTAAGTTCTCTCCCGCATGTATATGCTAGTGGTTCAGAGTAAGCGCTCTGCTTCCAGGAGACCTGTGCCTCTTACTATCTGTGCAGTGCTGGACAAGGTCCTTCACCTTTCTGTGCCTCAGTACTCTCTTTTGTAAAATGGGGGAGTCCCCTCTTCTTCATAAGGTTGTTGTGCAGTTAAAATGAGCCTCATGTATTAAGCTTCAAACTGTGCCTGGTACTTGGTAAGTGCCTTAAAAATGGTAAAAAAAATAAATAAAGTAAAATAAAACCTATCCAAATGGGCCCAAATTGCTTATTCCAGGGAAATTATTTCTTTACTAGTGGCCCAGTGCACGAATTTGTGCACATCAAAAGGAAATTAATTAGAATAAATATTTTAGTACCACTGTTTGCCCTTTCTCCATAATAGAAGTGTCATCCAAATTCACAATTGACAATGACAGATCGAAACACGGGTGTGCGATTAGTGCCAGGGAGAACTTTGTATCTATAAATAAACTTGCTTAATTAGACCTGCTTTCTGATTTAGTTAAACTTTTTCCAGCCCAGTGAAGCACACCAACTTCTCTTTCAGATAATATTCAGCAACACAGCAGTAAATATCAACAAGGAGCAGATTATTGTTGTAAATCATGCAGGGAGAACAAAAGGTAAAATATTTAACTGCAACAGTGTTTGACTATATTCTGTACAGTGAGAAAACCTGAAGTCATTTTCAAGGTCCACCATTTCTTACTTCTTTTCAGTTGGGTCAAGTTTCTAAACTTTCTAAATTTCCGTTTTTTGGCTAATGAAAATAAGATTCTATCGAGTCTCCTATCTTCATACTCCAGGACTTCTGTGAGGATCAAATGAGATAAGGCACAAGAAAAGCCTTCACAAAGACATTTGGTTAAACTGTGAAATGTTTGGACCTGGCTATAAAGCAAATCAGGTTCCTGGGCTGAAGAAACTGCAAGGAGGCTAGTGGCTAGGGCAGTGGTTGGCAAACTCATTAGTCAGCAGAGCCAAATATCAACAGTACAATGATTGAAATTTCTTTTGAGAGCCAAATTTTTTAAACTTAAACTTTTTCAATGCCACTTCTTCAAAATAGACTCACCCGGGCAGTGGTATTTTTGTGGAAGAGCCACACTCAACAGGCCAAAGAGCCTCATGTGGCTCGTGAGCTGCAGTTTGCCGACCACCGGGCTAGGGAAAGGAAGCTGAGCGTTACTACGTGATGTCATTACCCAGCTGGGCTGTGGGCTACATTTTGCACTGTGGGGTCTTGGCAGCATTGGCTGCGATTTTCTGGGGTGTCACTCTGGAGTGGTGCCAAGGCCTGTGTCCCACAAGGGGGAAGCCATGTATTGTTTTTTTTGTTGACAGGTGTGTGGTGCCATTTATTTTTTAATGGCCAGTGCTTGTCATGACGGCTCCTGCATTGAGCATCTGCCCCTAGTGGTCAGTGCATGTGATAGCTACCAGTCAGAGAGACAGACAATTAGCCTTATATATATATATATATATATAGATTGCTAAATAGAAATAATTCAGAAGAAAAACTACCTTGAACAGGTGATCAAAGTTAATTAACTATCACTAATGACAAGTCAACTTGAACGATTGAGAATGGCAATCTCTCAAAATCCCGTAAATCCACGCTATCATGGGAAAAGCATCAGAAAAATCCCAATAGAAGGACATTACACAAAATACCCTTCAAAACTTTCAAGGTCATCAAAAACAGGGAAAGTCCTTGAAACTGTCACAGCCAAGAGGAACCTAAGAAGACAGGACACCTATATGTGATATGATATTGTGGATGGGCCCGGGGAACAACAACAATGAAAGAACAATAGGTAAAAACTAGGGAAATCTGAAGAAGATGTTGCTTTTAGTAAATAATTATGTGTCAGTACTGGTTCATATGAATATAATATGTTCTTAAGGGGAAACTGGATGTGGATTATATCAGAACTCTGTGCTATCCTTGCAATATTTCTGTAAATCTAAAAAGACTCTAAAATAAAAATTTATTTTTTAAAATGTGGTCAATTTGTGGGGAATTGCAATCACAAGGCCACTAAAATTCCTGGGATTAAGGTATATCTTCTCACTCTTATATTTGTATTACTTCAAGGAGGATCCATTAGGCAGATTTGAAAAACCTTTCAAGGAAACATTTGACTTAGCATTAGAGTATCTAATTACAATGTGTGGATAATAGAAATTTTTAAAGGTGTCCAGAAGTAGTGTAACTACCATAAAGTGAACTCAGAAAAGAGAATTTAAAAATTACCCTGTAACCCAACACTTCAGTGTAGCAATTTCTATCATCAATTTACTCTTATAGGCATACTAGAGGCCCAGTGCATGAAAATTCATGCACTGGAAAAGGGATCCCTCAGCCAGGCCTGCCCCCTCTCACAGTCCAGGAGCTCTCAGGGGCAGGAGGCAACCTGGCGATCAGGGAAAGGCAACACTCCCATCACATCTCTGCTGCTGCCAGCCCTGGCAACACAAGCCTTGGCCGGCCCTAGTTACCTGAGTTTCGGGCTGCCCTTGGTGGCAGGTTAGCCATCATCTGAGGCTTGCCTATGCCTCGGGTTAGCCCTGGACAGCTGGGCAGCTGCCATCCATGTCTTGCCTGCACCTCGGGCCAGCCCTCAGTGGCTGGGGGCTGAGTGAACTGGGGGACTCTGGAGGCAGGCATGTGGAGTGCCATGGACCTGCTACCCCAACAGGGTTGAGAGGACTGAGTGCCACCATCTTGTGGCTGTGGGTGTTACCATCTTTGAGGACATGGCAGTCAATCAGCATATCCCCTCCTTATTGACTGTGGGTGCCACCATCTTTGTGAAGGTATGATGGTCAATTAGCACATTATCTTTTTATAAGATAGGATTTTTTTAGTTATAATAATAACCATGTTTCTTCTTTCACTTTAGTTTGAATTATTGATTCAAATTGCTATTTATGGTAACTACTATCTACCAGACAGTGTTTTTGAGGTTGGCTATATAAAAAACAGTGAACAAAACAGATAATATGCTTGACCTTATGGAGTTTATATCCTAGCATATGTGCATTTTTGTTTGAAGCATACAATAAACAGATAAATGAATATATAATACTAGAGACCCATGCATGGATTTGTGCACTGGTGGGAGGGCATGGCCTGTGGGGATCAGCCTGCTGTGGGAATGCTGCTCATCCCAGTCAGTCGAGTGGCTGTGGACCTACCCACTAGCAGCTGTAGAATGAGGAAATTAGTCTGAACTGATAGTCCATGGTAATGTCTTGGGCAAAGGCATGTTCTGTGCCCTGGAGGAACCTGGCAGAGAGCTTTGCACCCCAAAGCCACTCTGTGAATGTCTTCAATGTGTGATGCCAGGTCAGTGACACCATCAGGGATGTTCAGGGAAGCCATGCTCCAGAAGCCTCCCGGGGGGTCCACTTTCAGTTTCCTCTTGCCATCTGCCTATACCAGCTCCCTGTGCTCTTTCTAGAACACACCTTAGAGGGCTTGCATCAGCTGGTGGGACCAAGCCAGAGTCTAGATTGTCTCAGGTATTTGATAGATACAGAAACTTGGCCTCATCCTGGGCTTGCTAACAGCTGCTCCCACTGTGGAAGTGCACTGACTCCAGGGGGCAGCTCCTGTGTTGAGTATCTTCCCCTGGTGGTCAGTGCAGGTCAGAGCAACTGGTTGACTGGTCGTTCTGCTGTTCTGTCACTGGGCTTTTATATACACAGATGATAACAAGTGGAAGGTGCTATAAAGAAAAATGTAGGAGACTAGGAGGTCAGGAAGTGTTTGGGTATAGACAAAGTAGTTTGCTATCTTAATACATTGCAGTCCAGTAGTTTTATTGCTAGCCTTACCCAGTGGCCAGATAAGTATCTATTGAATGAACACAAAAAATGTTTTACATAAATGTTAAAAGCATGCTTTAAAATTAAATACCCATTTCATTTTGAAGTTATTACATGTTCTTACAAGCTAATATCTTTTTAAAGTATGATACTTTGTAAAACTCTGTATAATATGAAGCGATAATTCTCATGATCCGTCTGCAATGTAATGTGTTTAATATGGTGTCCAGGAAAGCCCATCTAATAAAGTGATATTTGAGCAAATACTTTAAGTAAATGAGGGACAGAACCCTGTGGTTCACCCAGGGAACAGTGCCCAAAGCAATGTAAACAGCTTGAGCAAAGGTCCTGAGGTATGAATATGTTTCATGTGTTTCAAGAACAGCAAGAATGCCAACAACAGGAGCAGATTGAATGAGGGGAGGGGATAGGAGATGAAGCCACAATAGGTGTCATAGCAGGGATGATCATATGGGGACTTTGAAATCTTTTTGGTAATTTTTATTTTTTATTAGAATAAAAAATGAGAAAGCATTGAAGGGTTTTGAGTAGAAAGATACACAGTCTGCACACCTCCTACTGGTGTCAAGCCTGCAACCTGAGCATATGCCCTATTCTGGGCATCAAACCGGCAACCTTTCAGTGCATGGGACAGTGCCCAACTAACTGAGCCACACTGGCCATGCCAAGCATAATTTTTTCTCTTTTGCCACCAAAAGAGAAAAAAGCCAGAGGCCCCAGTGGTTGGTAATCCTGTGTATTTGTCATTACTTATGCAAACCTATGAAGTATTGACTGCATCAAAGCTGATATCAGTGGGAAGATTGATTGGTACCATGGTTGGTGTTTGTGTTAGCTGGCAATCACCAGGTCTAATAGGTGTCTACATACCAGGTCTAAACAGAATCAAATTTAAACTATATGGGAGTTAAGTAAGAGCATCACAAATTCTTGCCATTTCTTTGTTTTCCACTCCCATTTTATGATGAGGATGCTGACATAGAATACCTAGGTCCAAATTGCTTACCCAGGACCTTAGGGACATTGTACGAGTAAATACTGCTGCTGTGAACAAGGATGTGCAAACATCTCTTCACAACCCTGATTTTAATTCTTTTGGGTATATATACTCAGAGCTGGGATTCCTGGATCATATGGCAATTCTATTTCTAATCTGTATACCATCCTGGTTGCATTATTTTACAATCCTACCATCAGTGGGCAAGGGTTCCAATTTTTCCACAGCTTCACCAACACTTATTTTCTGTTTTTGTTTGTTTTTCTTTTTTTGATAGTAACCATCCTAAAGGGAGTGAAGTGATAGCTGATTGTGGTTTGATTTGCATTTCTCTGCTGTTTAGTGATATTGAGCAACTTTTCATATGCTTGTTAACCATTTGTGTATCATATTTAGAGAAATGTCTATTAAAGTCCTTTGCCTAATTTTTAATTGGGTTATTTGATTTTTGTTGTTGAGTTGTAGGAATTCTTTGCCTATTCTGATATTAATCCCTTTCCAGGTATATGATTTGCAAATATTTTCTCTCGTTCTATAGGTTGCCTTTCACTCAGTTGATTGTGTCCTTTGATGCACAAAGATTTTTAAGTTTGATGCAGTCCCATTTGTCTATTTTGCTTTGGTAACCTGTAATTTTGGTGTCAGAGTAAAAAAAAAATCATTGTCAAGTCCAACATCATGAAGCTTTCCTCCTTTGTTTTCTTCTACAAGTTTTGTAGTTTTAGGTCCCATGTCTAAGGCTTTAATCATTTTGATTGAATTTTTACATAAGACAATAGTCCAACTTTATCCTGTTGTACATATCCAGTTTTCCCAGCACCATTTGTTGAAGTGGCTGTTCTTACTCATCAAGTAGTCTTGGCACTCTTATTGAAGATCATTTGATCAAATATGTGAGGATTTATTTCTGGGCTCTGTATTCTATCCCATTGATCCATTTGTCTATGTCAGTAACCACACTGTTTGGTTACTGCATCTTTGTAATATGTTTTGAATTTTTTTTAAATATATTTTATTGATTTTTCACAGAGAGGAAGGGAGAGGGATAGAGAGTTAGAAACATCAATGAGAGAGACATCGATCAGCCATCTCCTGCACGCCCCCTACTGGGAAAGTGCCCGCAACCAAGGTACATGCCCTTGACCAAATCCAACCTGGGACCTTTCAGTCTGCAGGCCGATGCTCTATCCACTGAGTTTCGGCTGTAATATATTTTGAAATCAGGATGTGTGTGTGTGTCCTCCAATTTTGTTCTTTTCCAAAATTGCTTTTTGTTATTCAGAGTTCTCACAATGCCATATGAGTTTTAGGATGAATTTTTCTATTTCTTCAAAGATTTACCATTGGGATTTTGATAAATGCTGTGAAGAATCTAAAATATGGTAGTGCCCGACTGCCATGGCTCAGTGTTTGAGCGTTGACCTATGAACCAGGAGGTCATGGTTTGATTCCTGATCAGGGCACATGTTGGGGTTGTGGGCTTGATCCCCATTGTGGGGCATGTAGGAGGCAGCCAATTAGTGATTCTCTCTTATCACTGATATTTCTTTTTTAAAAAAATATATTTTATTGATTTTTTTACAGAGAGGAAGGGAAAGAGATAGAAAGTCAGAAACATCGATGAGAGAGAGACATCGATCAGCCACCTCCTGCACACCCCACAGTGGAGCTGTGCCTGCAAGTAAGGTACATGTCCCTGACCGGAATCGAACCTGGGACCCCTCAGTCCGCAGTCCAATGCTCCATCCACTAAACCAAACAGGTCTTGGCCATTGATATTTCTATCTCTTCCTCCCTTACTCTCTGAAATCAATCAAATAATCAATCAATCAATATATTTAAAAATAAACTATGGTAGTGAAAGCTAATGAGGCAGCAGACAGAAGCTTGATAGCTAGAAGCTCGTATACCATTTTATAACCTCTTTGTAATATAAAACAGCAGAAATTATACAAACAAATACATTTGTCTTAGGTGTTTTGGTTTTTTTTTAATCAGATCTATACAGATAGTTTAAATGGTTCCTCAGAGAAAGGAATGAGAGAGCCAATTGATTCCTTTGAGTGCAGTGGACTTAAAATAACAATTAAAAGTTAGCAATTATTGTTATTATCATAATACCATATAATTTGTTTAGTTTTTTATATAAAGCATTTTCTGTATAAGGTATTTACATTCTATTATTTAATTTAATTTAATCCAAAGTAGCATTTATCAAAGTTATGGTCCCTGGAATATTAGTTCCTGAAGAAAGGGTTTTGTGATCAAATAATTTGGAAAATATTGCAAACTACATTCTATGCTCTGCACTTGGAGATTCATTATTAAAAGCTCCATGAAGTCTTGCCAAAAACATGTGAAGAAACCAGTTTGATGTTGTATAAACCAGCATTTACCAAACTTTTACAGCCATATTTTAGTAAACCTATTTTTTTTTTTGTAAACCAATATATGACTAAAGGCACTTGGGGCAGAAAAGTTAAATGAAAAGTGTTTAAATGCAGCATTGTAAATACTTAGATGGTTTGAAGTGGTATAGGAATTAGGACGCATAGGTCAAGGGAGCACATAGGAATTGATTTCTCCCATAATGCCTATTAGGGGCAAAAGCTAGGAGTGAGATTCGGCATACATGGAAACCTGGATGTGTTTTTAATAAAGAAACTGGGCAATTTCTTCCATATGCTATTTGCATCATCTACATGAAACCGATTTGCAGCAATGCCCTTGCCGAGAAGGAACAAATGGATTCTGAAGTTATACTGAGCCAAGCCAGGCTGGCTCTGTTAGATGATATCTGCTTAATTGCCTCTTCACATGCTGATGATTTTGTAGTATTTACAATAGATGGAAATAAGAGATACATCACCTTTCATCTAGCATGCTTAATCATAATTGATTGTTTATATATTTTTCTCCCTGGCCCCAATATGTTCTCCTTCCTAATTCCTTTTAAAGGATGTTCTTCCAAAACGCTCTAAGAATTCAGAAAACCTTAAACGATGTATTATTTATCTGCCTGGCCACGCAGATCCCTTCAGAGTCATTACTGACTCATTCCTACAGTCATTAGATCCATCAACAGTGCATTCTATGACTTATAATAAGCAGATTTGGTTTTCAGGAGACTGAGGCAGCTGGAAAGGGCAGACCCATGAGGTTTGAGCACATCTACCACCATACAAGGATGAGATACTCCCTTCAGACCAGGGAAAATCTAGAGGCCTGAAGTTTACACTGCTTTCTTCTTAAAAAGAAGAAAAATAATTTAAATTTTATGTAAGAAATTAAATGTTTATTTAGAATTATAAACCATCACTATAACAACAAAACATTTAAAGCTGACAAACTCTGGAAAGATCTCAAAACCTAGAAAATAACATATTTTTTATAATTAGCTAACTCATATACCACTCTGTAAAATAATTACCGGTATGCATTTGATTGCCTGTTCTTGCAAGAATAATTTTGTCCTACTTTCTACTAAGAGAATAGGAGAGTGGTGGATCAAATAATGTTTAACAATTTTTCTTATTATTGATAATGTGGAAAGGTTTATTTTGTCTTCATAAGTTGTCATTGGTTTCGGCATGGACAATTTTGGGATTGCTATCCATTTTAGGAAAATTTCTCTCAAATTTATTTTACATATGAGCTGTGAGATTTCCAGACATTTCAGAGGTTGGTGTGTTGCAGGAACTATCTTACATACTATTTGAACTGACATCACTCACTGACCACCGTGTCCTCAGTGTCCCTAATGTTGTGGCATATTCTGAGGGTCATGTCAGGACCTGTGCCTTCATTCCACAAGGTGGAGTGCATTGAAATAGAGAGCGGTAGGGTAATCTCTAAAAATTGTTCTTGCCCTGGAGCAGCTGGTGGTAACTAAACCATACAAAGAGGAGTCTGTGAACCACATAAATAATCCCATTAAACCAGAATTGTATATAACACCATCAACTTCCTTTATCATGGTCAAAAGATGCCCATGTTTACTCCCATGCCACCCGATACAAGGGGAAATAAAATTAAGAAGTGGAAATGGAAAGAGACAGTCGTCTTAATTATTTGTGGTTGAAATGTGCTCTTAAAAAGTTTCCAGGAACCTATGGTCATAGACCAAAATTAAATGAGGAGCCTTAAAACTGACTCTCTATTACTCTCGTGGTAAATCCATTTCTCAGTTTTCTTCTACCTGAATTGTTTTCCACCAGATCTGTGGCTGTTCCTTTTTGAAGAATATATATCTACTTCTTGAACTTAAGGACCAGATCTGCAGACGGTATAATGCAAACACGTAGGAGACATGTACGTGACTGTATTCCAACTAGCCAAGGTGTTCAATTTAATAGAACAAATTTGACATTATAGTGGATTCTGGCTTTGATATATGGCAGTTAGTTAAAAAAAATACACATTCTTTGGCCACAAATGCAGAAATTCTAATTCTGTAGACCCAGGGAGAGTTTCAGGAATCTCCAGTTTTCAGCTTTCCTAGTAGATTGTGCTGCCAAGTTAGGGAACCACTGATGTAGACAAAATATTTGGATGGAGGCCTATGCCCACTACCGCTCCAAGGGTGGAATAAAGGCTGAACTTACAAAGAGGCTTTTGATTTGGTGAAAGCAGGAGCAGTGGACTTCCCTATCAAATCAACAGGACCAGCTCTTAGGTTGTGAGAGGATTTATATTAGACTCACTTGAGTTCAGCAGAGAAAAAAGCTTATCGGCTCTTGTGGTTCAGATGTCCATTTCAAGCCTGGCTTAATAGAAGTTTAAAATAGCCATGCACAGAGCCTTTTCCATGGAGAAATAACTTTTAATAACTTCTGGCAGAAGTCTTGGAGTAGAGCTTAACTGCCCTGACTCATTCAGGTGTCCATTTCTGATCCAATCACTGCACCCAGATTGGCTGATTGGCTAGGCCTGGGGCACAGCATCACCCACCACAGGCTCCCAGGGGTTGGGGGATCCTCCCTGACACATGTGACCTGAGAAAGGGGGTGGTGTCGCCCAACCAAAAATCAGGCAGAAACAACTGACAAATGGGTGATCGGCCGGGTGACCTCTGGAGCGGCTTCCAGCTGAGGGTGGACTTGCTTGGTCTTTGCTGAATTCTGATTTGCCCAGCCTCCGGTGTAATGCATGTCATGCCCTGCCTCTGACAGTTAGGCCCATGGGGGTGGGGTTGGCGGCTGTGGAACCTGCCTGGAGATCCGCTGTTTGGGTGGGGTTCCCGCAAGAGGTGTCTTAATAGTCAAAAGTCAGGTTGTGAATTAGATGAGGCTAAGGAGAGGGTTGGAGTCAAGATTAAAGGCAAAGGAGGCAGAGTCAGAAGTTGGCAAGAGGACGTTTCCAAGTGCTTGGAGCTGTGGATCCTGAAATAATGTTGGAGCAGAAGGAGGGATGACTGAAGCAACTCGCAAAGCCATTTCCCACAGCTGCTGTGGGGCGCAGCACAGCTACCCACGTATTCAATTTACCGTACGTGTTTCTCTCAATGAGATATGAATGCGTTTGTAGTATTTAATTAGCATAAATTAGTGGTGAGGGAGACACAGAAAGATGCCATCCAGATCCCCCTTCAAGGAGGATCCCGACTGTGGGGAGGTTGATTAGAACACAGAGTCCAGCTGACGGAGGCTTCAGGGTCTGACTGGGCTGCGAAGAGCAGCTGGGTCTGAGATCATGCCAGTCCCTGGCAGCCTGCTTCCAGAGATGGTATTGAGTTCAAGCCATTTCGGTCCAATAAAGGACAATTTTATTAAATAGTGCTTGCCCCAGAGTTCCTCCTGGCCACTGGCTTTATGGGACCTCCATTACAGTCCATCTGCCTACTTCTTCCCACCTGCTTTTATAGCCATTGATACTACCTTACACTCCAAATATGCTCTAGGTTGCTTCTGAAGAACCCGACCTGTAAGAAGTATCATTAGGTGATATTATAATAGGCCTATTAGAAGTAAGAGAAACATTGAACATGCAGACAAATTTATAATTGTCAAAAAGACATGAGCTTTTCTGGATTTCTTCTCTTTCCCTAAAAAAAAAAAAAAATAAGCAATGGATATCACATTTAAAAATCTAAACTTTAGCCCTAGTCAGTTGATTCCGGTTAAGAGCACATGTCCAAGTTGTGGGCTCGATCCCCAATCGGTGCAGGAGGCAGCCAATCAATGATTCTCTCTCATCATTGATGTTTCTATCCCTCTCGCTTCCTCTCTGAAATCAATAAAAAATATATTTTTTAAAAATGTAAACTTTATATGCACAATAATAAAAGATAATTCATTCTAAATTTGTAGTTCTTATATAAAACACTTTTTAGAGTACAGATTTTCCCTCTCTTTTATTAGCTTTTCTGAAGAATCAAGGTGGAACCTATTTTTCAACTTTGCCAAATTTTGAGGATAATGTAAATTCACAAGAAGTGATGCAGAAAAAGTACCTAGTTTAATCAAATATTTGAGTAGTAAGGAGTCATTGTTCTCATCATCTGTCCTCAATCAAATTTTAAAAGTTGAAATAAGATTAAACTCAACACTGACACTTTTGAAACTCAGTATAGTTTTTCACTAATAAAGGTGTATCAGTATCTCACAATACATCTGCACGAAAATTTTTTGCATGATGATTTTGAACCTCAGTTTTATTTTGTTGCAACCATGAGAATAGCCAATTAATAGAGGCCTGGAATTATTAATGTCTCTCTTAAATTATTTTCTGAAAATGGAATAAATAGCATAACTTACTTTTTTAAAATTTTGATACCTTTTAAATCTAAGCTATAAAATATAGAATTAAAAAATTTAAGCATTTCAGAAAAACTTATAATGAAGAAGGACCAGTCCCTATATCATTGCTTCTTACTTCTAGCCTGTCTAACAAGAAGCAGCCAATGGTAATCAAGTATGTTGTAAGCTCTGTTAGTGGTTACCTAATGCAACTTTAAATTCTATACTTATATCACCATTTTTTCATCTGTCAATTTTGAATATTGTATATTGATTTTTCTGCTATCATAGGTGATGATTCAGCTCCCCCATTTCCCCAATTTGTATTACTGTTTTTAGTTTCTTTATAACTATAAATAGTATATAATAAAAACTATTACTTATGCCATTGACATTTAGGAGTCCCTCTTGATTGCACATTTCAAAAAATATATTTTTATTGATTTCAGAGAGGAAAGAGGGGGAGAGAGAGAGAAACATCAGTGATGAGAGAGAAGCATTGATTGGCTGCCTCCTGCACATCCCACACTGGGAATTGAGCCCACAACCTAGGCATGTGCCCTGAACGGGAATCAAACTGTGACCTCACTCATAGGTTGATGCTCAACCATTGAGCTATGCCAGCCAGGCTTAATTGCACATCTTATATGATGAGGATATTAACATCTTACCCTCTCATCCACACCCCTTCTCCCTTACTTCTATCCTCTTTTAGCTGTTCTTCAATGTTTATATGGTTAAGTTGATAAATTTATATTCTGTTTTATGATCGTAATGCAGCCTTCTGTGCTTTGTCTATAGGTTGTTTGATTCTGTGGGTTAGAATAGAAAAAACAGTCTTTACTCTTTTATGAATCATGACACTGGTTTATCACAGATCCATGTAATGTGCTATAAATATTTCCCTCTCTGTGGTTTCACTTTCATGAACCTAGAACCTCTCAAAGAGAAATGTTCTAGGCATCAAGGTCAAGTTAGAGCTCAACTCACTCAAGAAATGCAGTATGGAATTACAAGTGATGCAATACAGTTTCAGACCAACATTCATACCCAATGGGAAATAGAGAATTGAGATCGTAGATAATGAAGACAGGTTTTTCTTTATTGGAGATTTAGAAGACTAGAAAGACATCTTTAGATGGAAATGGTTAAAGACATCTTTAGATGGAAATGGAGACAAGAGGATGAACAACTAAAGGACAACTACTACAACCTTATGTCATCAGGCCAAGGGAGTCATATTTTTACAGTATAGTAGAAATGGATATGCAGTGATACAGTAGTTTATTGGTGATAACAGCAAAGTAATATGCTCAAAGCATCAAAATAATCACAAACAGTCCAAAGGAAAATATACATAAAAATTATACATTGGATTTGCTTTTGAAATCATGTGAATTTGTATATATTTTAGAGTAGTGGCTAATAATTTTTAAATGATATGGCAATTTGAGTTGGAATTGAGAAATACTCCTTAGGGCTTTGCAAGTCAGGTACAATTCTATAGGTTACTTTCACTATGAATGAAGATCATAAGTTCAACTCTGACAAAATAACAGATAACAGTATTGGGGCTGATCTGAACATCTTCTTTCTTTTTAAAAAAATATATTTTATTGATTTTTTACAAAGAGGAAGGGAGAGGAATAGAGAGTTAGAAACATCGATGATAAAGAGACATTGATCAGCTGCCTCCTGCATGCCCCCTACTGGGGATGCGCCACAACCAAGATACATGCCCTTGATTGTAATCGAACCTGGGACCTTTCAGTCCACAAGCTGACACTCTATTCACTGAGCCAAACCGGTTTCAGCTGAACATCTTCTTTCAAAATGCAGAGTTCTGAATCAATTGCCCAAAATTTTTAAGTGCTTATAAGAAACGTTAAAAATGACATTTCCTCACTTTGCGAAGTCTACTACATTTTCAAGTTACTAGTTACAATGTTTGACTGATTGCTAAAACTTTAGCAAATGTTTGTATTAACTACATTTATATAACACAGGACTTAAAAATCTTATTTCACTGAGGAGTACAAAGTAACCTATGTAGGGCAATGACAAAACACATGAACTACAGTCAGAGAAACCCTGCAGGAATTCTCCCTCCACTGTGACATTGTGCAACTTACTTCTAAACGAGGTGTGCCTAAATTCCTTCATTCCAGTCTAACAATAGTGCCTATTCTTTAGGTGTTGTTAGGATTAAATGAAACAATGAGGTACTTAACAAGTGCCTGACCTATAATACAGAATATTTCAATTTAATTAACACTTTAATGGACTTTATTTCAAAATGACACCAATTTAATAGATACAGTTTGGGAGTATAAGTACAAAGGACTTTAAATAGACCTTCCAAATATTACATAATTAAACATTGCCTAACAAAATATTACATAATTCAGCATCATGATGGAATAGATGACACAATATGCTACCCTAAATTCACTCTGCAAATTGCTACCTATGGACGTTTTGGGGAAATAAGTGAGTTCAATGTTGTTGTTGTTTTTAATTTTCAATCTGTTCTAACTCAAAGGAGAATTATGCTGAATATATTAATTTATTGATCAATTTATTCATGCGTAGACTCATTCATGGAATCAGTGATCCCATTCTCTTTCTAGAATCTGAACTAAGAGACCCAGAGGGAAATTTTAATCAGTGAGAGGCTGAAAGATCATTAGGTTAAGGCTGAGACAACTAAAATTTAGCCAAGCTGGAGACGAGGAAACAAAGCTGGGGGGAGAGGGCCTGAGTTATAGTGAGAGCCAATGCCAGTGAGAAAGACTGAGGCACAGCCGGAGGTGGTGAGCAAGGACTGAGACATGGGACCGAGGTCTTGGGTTAGGACTGTGTTCCTAGACATGTACTATTATGAACCACAGGTTCTAGGAGATTCCCTAGTGCCCTAAATTATTTCATCCACTCCCCCTGAAGGGGTGTGGCCAGCCTGAAAACAGCCCTCAGTCCCTCACCCCATGAGTGGGGGTCAGTTGGAGGTGATTAGGACAGCGGGGTGGGGGCAGTTAGGAGTGAACAGGCCAGCAAGGGGAGAGTTGGGGG
>PVJN01028597.1:0-27081 GCA_004026805.1 Lasiurus borealis
GCTCAGATAAACATGGCTGGTCCTGCCCTCAGGGAATGTCAGTCTGAAGTCAGTAGCAGGAGCACGGGCAACTGCGGTGCAGTGTGCTAAGTGTGCTTGTGGTAAGGGGGGGGGGCACCTATTGCCCTGCTGGGGGGTAGCAAGCTGTCGAGGAGGGGATGTTTGGGCTAAGCCTGAGATGACAGTTTGTGGGCTTCGAGGGGCTACCCCGTGGGGTGTCCTGGCTGGCAGTGCAGGTGAGTTCATTACCTGGAGCCTTCTCAGTGTTGAGAGCGGCCACCCTGCTCACTGGGAGGAACGAGAGGTGGTGGGTTCAAGTGCTGCGGCCTTGGTCCTGCTGTCTTCGTCCCACCCCTAACCCACTGGGACTCTGTTCTGAGGACCCCTCTCTCTCAGCCCTCCACATGTTTACCAGCTTGTTTTGAGAGCTGGAAAGGGCCATTGGGAAGTCTCTCTTCCAGCAGAAGAGACCAAAGAACATGTTGGGTGCAGGGAGCTGGGTGGGGAAGTGTTTGTAAGTGAGTAAACATGGATTTCCTATCCCCCAGCCCTCTGTCTGCCCCCTCTGAGTCCAGCTGAGGGTCTATCGGGAGAGGAGCCCGTCTGGCTTGGCAGAGGCACTCACCGCCCGAGACGGGTCCTTTCCCCAGCCGCCACCATGAGCTCTTTCTTAAGCAAGAGCCGTTTTAGAAATACATCAGAAGAGCAAGACTTGGAATGACCTAGACCAGTGGTTCTCAACCTGTGGATCACGACCCCTTTGGGCGTCAAACAACCCTTTCACAGGGGTCGCCTAAGACCATCAGAAAATGCAGATATTTACATCACGATGCATAACAGTAGCAAAATTTCATGGTTGGGGGTCACCACCACACGAGGAACTGTATGCAAGGGTCGTGGCCTTAGGAAGGTTGAGAACCACTGGGCTAAACGGAAACCTGGGCTGACCTCCCTCAGTTGCCATGTGCAGAACGGTGTTTTTCAGTGCCTACTCTGTGTGTGTGAACATTACATACCGGGATGGCGGGAGAAGGTTGGCTACGGGGCCAGTTCGTTTGGCCCTGTGTATTCAGGGCATCTCTTCCAGTTTGCAGCTGCAGGAGAAGCCCAGGATGGCCACAAGGATTTGGGGCAGTTATGCGTGGTTCCAGGTCACCTTTAGTGGTGCCTCTGGGCCTAGGCATGGGACTCTTGCTCCCTCCCAGCCGAATTCAAATTTATCTTTTATTTTAGAAAAGAAGGGAGGGGCTGGGGGGTGGAGAGAACCATCAATGATGCTAGAGAAAATCATTCATCGGCTGCTTCTTTCATGCCCCGCATTGGAGATCGAGCCTGCAACCTGAGCACGTGCCCTGACTGGGAATCACACTGTGACCTCCTGGTTCCTAAGCTGACGCTCAGCCATTAAGCCACAGCAGCTGGGCCCGGTCCAATTCTTTTTGCTGTGTTCTGCTGCCCAAGCTGTATTCCAGCTAGTTTTATCCCAAGGAAACCTGCTAATGAATCACTGGCACGGCGGAACACAGCTCTTCTAGTTTTTGCAGATTTCCTGTTTATATCAAGTCATCCATGAACAGCGTGTACATAGTTTTTATGTAATTGGAATCACAGCTGCTTCTTCCTTTCTAGTCTCCTTCTCGAATGTTGGTGGTGGTTTAGAACATGGCTCTGTGTTTCCTGCCACTGGCAGTTGGGTCTAGTGCTGGGGAGAGAGGGAAGCCAGGGGAGCGAGATTCTGTGTCTGGAGGTGGTGTGCTCTTTACCAGGAGGTACGTAACGCGAGGTGTGTCCCCTGTTGAGATGCTAGTATCCACTGGTACCCAGTGCTTAGCGCCTACCATTTGGTAGAAGTTGCAAATTTGAGATATTGCAGTTCTTTTATTTCTTCTTCTGTTGGAAATAAATGAAAAACTCTGCCCATCCGCTATTTACAAAAGCTTTATTGAGATTCACACACAATACAATTCACCTCTCTGGAGTGTACAGTCCAGTGGCTTTTAGTATATTCTTAGAGTTGTGCATCTAACACAATCCATCTGAGAACATTTCATGAACCCCCACCCTTTTCACGCCTCCCCTCAAAACAACAACAACTGGACTCACCTGAGTGGCCGCCCCACAAATGCTGCAGCCATAAGCAAACCCTCCTCTAATTTCTGTCTCTACATTGACCTGTTCTGGACATTGGACTTACTATGCGGTCCTTCGTAACTGGCTGCTTCTACTCAGTTTTCAATTTCCAGAGTCCATCCGTGTTGTAGCGTGTGTCAGAATTTCATTCCTTTTTTTGGTGAAATACTGTTTCTGTTTTATGCATAAGGCCACCGCTTATTTATCCATTCATCAGTTAATAGATGTTGGGTTGCTTCCACTTTGAGGCCATTATGAATAACGCTGCTCTGAAGGTTTTTGTACAAGTTTCAGTGTGAACCTCGTGTTGTCGTGCTGTTTGGGTATATTGGTATACCTAGGAGTGGGATTGCTGAGTCCAGTGGACGCCATGTTTTACCATTAGGACCTTTTAGGCTGTTTCCCAAAGGGGCTGCACAATTTTTCATGCCTATCAGCAGTGTTTGAGGGTTCCAGGTTCTCCAAGATTTGTTCTCTTTTTGATGATAGCCATCCAAGTGAGGGGGTCTCATTATGGTTTTGATTTGCATTTCCCTAGTCACACTGAGCATTGTTTCATGGGCTTATGGAGAACTCTCTTTCTCCATCCTTGGCTCATTCTGTAATGGGGTGACTGTCTGTTTATTATTGAGTTGCAATAGTCCTGTAGTCTAGATAGAAAGCCCTTGTCAGACATGTGATTTGCAAACTCTCCCATTCTGGGTTGTGTTCAGACTTCCTTCACGTCTTTGTGTCCTTGGAGGCACCCAAGGTTTACATTGTGATGATGTCCAGTTTATTTTTTTATTTCCCTGCTTATGTTTTTGGTGTCACATCTGTGAAACCATTGCCTCGTCCAAGGTCATGAAAATTCATGCCTGTGTTTTATTATGTTTTATCCTGAGAGTTTCATACGTTCAGCTCTTACATTTAGGTCTTCGATCCATTTTGAGTTAATTGTTGTATATGGGTCATCTACTCCTTGATCACTTAGGGCTACAATAAAGGCAGGATCAATGTTCGCTCCCCCTCCCCCCACCTTTATTTACCACTTTTCAAGATGTTGGTTCCTTAACATCCTTGTTTGGTGGGTTTTTGGTTTTTGTTGACGGTGGGTTTTATTTTATTTTATTTTTTATTTTAGACTTAATCATGAGTTTGTATCATACTACAGTCAATTAGAAATTTTAAAACTTTGCATCCTGTGTTTTATATATATATATATGTATGTATATATATATATAATTTTTTTAAATTTTGCATATATATATGTGTGTGTGTATATATATATATATATATATATATATATATATATGCAAAATACAGAGAAAAGTGATTTTTAAAAATCTTTTCGTTTGTTACGTGGCTGTCATGTCCTAACTCTTCATCTACCCACCTGCCTTCCAGAAACATGCCAAAGGCCAGGACCTGTTCGATCAGATCGTGTACCACCTGGACCTCGTGGAAACAGACTACTTCGGCCTCCAGTTCCTCGACTCTGCCCAGGTCGCGGTACGTGTCCCTTTGACTCCTTTCAGGGCAGACCAGCTTTTCACTGCCAATCACAGACCCACAGTGGCTAGAACGTGGTGGAGAAACACAAGAGTGAAGCTGTGATGTTGTTGCCATGACAAGCTTTGGGATGGATGGTGGTGATGGCGCTCCAGTGAGATGCATCCACGATGCCCCCCCCCCCTTGAGGTGGCCGATAACCGGGAGAGGAAGCGAGAAGGAACATTTATCACTTGCATGGGGAGGCATTAGGGCAGCCCTTCCAAGAGTTGGGATGCAGGACGGGCGCATTTCTCGAGGAGGTAGCCACGTTGTGGGAGTCCTTCGATGGAGCTGCTTTTATTTTTAACCAGCGGAAGGGGTGCACCACCATCTCCTGGTGAAGACTTGCTGGGTGTGCAGAGCAGGTGCTGTGAACAGGGCTGAGCCCCAGCCAGCTCGGGGCGGGGGGGGGGAGGGAGGGGGAAGGGAGAAGGCAGTCGGAGCAGGTCTTGGCATTCATTGCTAAAGAACCATCTTGCAGGCTCCAGGAGGTTGTGTTAGGTCAGCAAAGACTTCCCTTGCTTTGCCTGAGACAGAAGTGTTCACAGTGGAGAGGCTGGCGCGAGCGAACTCGATACCGCTCAGAATCCCTCCTTTAGGAAGCAGGAAGGACTCCTAACCAAAATCTAGCTTTGGGCTTGGAAGGTGATTTTACTCAACAATCTGAAAATAGTCAGTGAGGGTCTCTCGTGCAGGGCCCCGTTCTGAGCACTTTGGAGAAAGCAGTGAATACCAATGTAAGATGACAGGTAGCAACAAGGGTGAAGAAACACAAAGCAGAGTGAGGTAGAGACAGGATAAGGGGCGGTGCTATCGTAGAGTGTGAAAAGGTGGGTCCCCTGCTCATGGCTCAGTTGTTGAGCATCCACCTATGAAACAGGCCGTCGTGGTTCGACTCCCTGCAAGAGCACATACCCAGGCTGTGGACTCAATCTCCAGTAGGGGGCGTGCAGGAGGCATTGGATCAGTGATTCTCATTGATGTCTCTATCTCTTCCTCCTTCTCCTTTCCTTTCTGAAATAAATGAAAGTGTATATTTTTTTAAAAGGTGGGTTCCCTGGTAAGAGATGTTTAAGCTGAAAACCAGGAGCTCCTCATAGGTGGTGAAGCCTTCTACCTGAAAGACACTTTTATTACATCTCGGGAGCTTCCTACGGCAATTGTAAAGTGAAGATGCTCAAAATCAATGCCTGGGATGGGTCTGCCAGAGACTGTTAGTGCGATGCTGAGTGTGCAGATGATAAGGGAATCAGAACTTCAGTCTATCCTGGTTACAGAATCCCTCTGAGCGAATGGCCCCAGTTCTTCCCCATTTCCCATCTGCAGACTCTCACTCCAGCCCACCCGGGCCCTGGGGACGGGCAGACCAGCCCTTCTCCTTCCACCTTCCTGCCCAGTTCCCTGCCCTTTGACCTCAGCAACGTTCTCCCCATCCCTCAAGGCCTCCGGCCAACTCAGAATTCAAGTTGTTGGTCCTTCCAAATATTGCGGACACTGTTTCCCCTCGTTGAAGCTTCATCTGAGCAAACCCCACCCAGAGGCACGCTGGGTCTTGTCACCACTCCAAGATCTGGAATTCGGTTTTCCCCCATTCCAGGACCACGTCCCCCGATTCTGTCTTTCCAGGCCCTCTGCATCTGGCCTTGGCCTTGACGATCCCCTCCTGCCTCGTTCTCCCCTCTCGCGGCCGCCCACGGCCCTTGCCTTCTTTCAGGCTTGGCAAAGCCTCAGCTGTCTCCCCTGTGACCTCCTGTGCCCTCTGATTCTCCTGTCCCCATGACTGTCCCTGGAACACCCCCCCCCTTGACATTCAGGCCCATCTGTTTGCTCTGCTGCTTCTCCTGGTTGCCAGGCATTGCTGGAGAGTCACGGCTGTGCCTGTTGGCACCTGTTGGCACCAGCAGAGATGGCAGTTCCAGAGAAGTCCAAACCCCCGAGCTCCTTCTGGAGCCTCATTAGCCCCTCATGGACTCTTTCCCACCCCAAATATGGCTTTCCATTTTTGTATTTTTTTTTTTTTTTTAGAGAAAGAGAGTGGGAGGGAGAAAGAGATAGAGAGAGAGAGAGCGAGAGAGAGAGAGAGAGAGAGAGACATTAATTGGTTGCCTCCTGTATACACCTCAGCCGGGATTTGAACTCACAACCAGGGCATGTGCCCTGACCGAGGAATTGAACCAATGACCTTTCAGGGTACGGGCTAACACTCTAAGCAACTGAGCCACGCCTGCCAGGATCCCCATGGACTCCTATGAGCCCCACAGTTCCTCTTCTAAATCTTGATCACAGGCATGGAATCCAGGCCCCACAAAACCTCAAAGTTGGCCTTCCCTCCTCCCGAGAAGACTGCGCTCATTTCACTCAAATTCCTGCTTTTCTTTCCCGGAAGACAAACCAGTCCGCCCTGCCATTGTGTCTAAAGGGCGTAGCCTGTGTCTCCAGCATTTTCCCCCCAAACCTACGAGGACAGTTCCATTTCCAGCTGCTGCTTCCTGATTCCTGTCCCCGGCGCCTGACTCTCGTCAGCTCTCCTCTTCCCTGAAACTCTTCTCCATCCTACCTTCTCCTGTGTCTTTAACCTGTGGGACACCGTGTGGTGTTTTGACTTCATCCTGTCTGTGGTTCTGGGCTAGCGGTCACACCTGGGCCTGGTATCTGGCTCTGCCCCCGACGCATTTGGCGAGTTTTAGATGAGTCTTCCCTGTTCTCAGTTTCCTTATCTGTAAAATGGGTTTCTTGGACCTGTTCTCCTAAAAGCTCTTCCAGTTCTAATACTCAGTGATTCTGAGGCAGAAGAGGAGGCAGGCACGTCTGTCCCACGCATCTTTTCCTGATTGGAAGGGAGGAGACCTCTCTCATTTCTGCCATTCAAGCCCAGTGCCCAGTGCCCTGGTGGCATGACCTCCTCCCCAGATGACCCCTCTGCAGCCACTTGGATTCCCAGAAAGTCAAAGATGCGACTCCATTTGGAAAGACTTGACCGTGGACATCTGCTCTCTTGGCTGCCAGCTGTCCCATCCACCGGTGCCCTGTCACCGTGCTGCAGGAGGTGTGTTCACAGCGGGATCCAGGCTTCCTTCCCAGGTCCGACACCTACAGATGCTAGCTCTCTGCAGGCCTAAAGCCTTTCCAGGATCCCGCTCTGTGAACGGATATGATTCTCTTCCCCACAAAAGCAGGTTCAAGGTCCTCATCTGCCCGACTCCAGGACCCAGGAGCGGGTGGCCCAAGCAGCCCCAGGCCCCTTCTGCTCATCACCGTGATTTCTGACCTGGGCTCCTTACAGGCCGGGTGCAAGTCATGCCTGCACTCACCACTGGGCCTTTGTTGGTGCTGCTTCCCCTCCTGGAATGCCCTTTCTCGCCCCATTTCAACTTCTGGCCACCATGTCAGGCGACACTCCGACTCCGTCATGGAGCCCATCCTGGGCTCTCAGAGGGTTTTCCTCCGCTGTGTGAACTGCCGAGCCTTCCATGGTAGCTTGCTCATGTGGCCTGGGGTTCTTATTTGTGTATATAAATAAACAAAGCCTTTCTCATTAGAACTGAAGACTCAGGACTTCCTCTTCTGAGCTGGGTGGATCTTGGTGACTCGGAGAGCTGTGCCAAGCGAACCTGAGAACCCTAGTCGTTAGACCCAGAAGATATGTTAGGAGCCACGGACAGTGGTACCTCGAGATCCGAGTGCCCTAACATACGAGATCTTTGAGATACGAGCCATCGAGCGAGCAATTTTTGAGATACGAGCAACATTTGAGATAGGAGTAATCGCGCGGATTGGCCGGGTGCACACGACCCACCAGTTTACCTCGACTCGAGCGTCTCATAGTTTCCCACGCCTCAAGGTTACGGAACGAATTAAACTCGTATCTTGAGGTACCACTGTATTTCCATCTTCTAGCTCCGAGGTGGGGAGTATCCGGCCATAGAAGGCCCGAGAAATCCTGTGGTTTGGCCTTGCCAAGGCCTTAGGTGCAAGTTCATGAAATGTGTGACCAAATAGAGCACGCTAATTTTTAAGCTAATAATTTTGTATGGCCGGCGAAGGATGTTATAAATATCTAAATGGTCCTTGGCAGAAAAAAAAAAAATGTTCCCCACCCTGTTCCCAATGGTGAATCCAAAGCCTTAGACCAGTGGTCGGGAAACCACGGCTCTTGAGCCACATGCGACTCTTTGGCCCCTTGAGTGTGGCTCTTCCACAAAATACCACAGCCTGGGCAAGTCTGTTTTGAAGAAGTGGCGTTAGAAGAAGTTTAAGTTTAAAAATTTTGGCTCTCAAAAGAAATTTCCATCGCTGTACTGTTGATATTTGGCTCGGTTGACTAATGCCTTTGCCGGTCACTGCCTTAGACCTTGGCGAGGCACTCATTGAGAAGCACATCTTGACTCAAGCCCAGTTTTTACGATTTCAGGTCCAAGTGCTCTCGAGCCTCGGTCTTCGTCACTGTGGTGACATCTGTGTCAGGGGAAGTTGAGGGGCTTTGTGAACTAAAGGGACAGATGCGGTTTTGTAATCGGACATAGGTCTGGGTTTCCTCTCCCTAGCTGGACATTCTGAAGGAGACCAGAAGTCGTCCCGGCCCCAGAGGTGACAGGCTGAGGTTAGCTGGAACCCGCAGGCTGTCTCACCTGGGGGAGAACCCTTAGCCATCTAGACAAGAGCCCTTCGGCTTCTGGGGTAACATCGATTTTCCTGAGAACCTGGGACAATGCAGTTGGTCGCAGGTGACCGGATATGAAGGGCACCTGGCTATGCCCCCATAATGGAAGCTCCCGCAAGGATCGACACCCCCTCCCAGCCCCTGACATGCAAACCCGAGGGCTGGCCCAGGCAGAGAGCTCTTGGCACAGGCCTCTGAGTCAGTCACCCGCTCGGAGCCCAGCTCCCTGCAGAGCCAAGCCTGGTTTCCACAGTGCCCTGCCCAGCCCTGCAGCAAGGTCAGAGTCTCTTGGCATCTCCTGTTTTAGCTGGTGGGGCTGGGGCCTCCTGTTTCCTTTCCCGTATCAGAGCTGGAAGTCCACCTGGGATTCCTCTCAGTAGGCCTCACTTTTTTTTTTTTAATATATTTTATTGATTTTTCACAGAGAGGAAGGGAGAGGGATAGAGAGTTAGAAACATCGATGAGAGAGAAACATCGATCAGCTGCCTCCTGCACACCCCCTACTGGGGATGTGCCCACAACCAAGGAACATGCCCCTGACCAGAATCGAAGCTGGGACCTCTCAGTCCACAAGCCAACGCTCTATCCACTGAGCCAAACCGGTTTCAGCAGGCCTCACTTTTAAACAGCTCTAAGCAGGGGCCGGGGTTCTGATTGTGCATATCAAAGCTTTTGTAGGAGATCCTGCACGCCCTCTCCCCCCAGCTTTCTCACAGCTGCTATTTACTGAGGTGCTCATTCCTCCCCTGCCCCCTCTGATTGAGGCAACTCAAGGCTTTATGTGATTCACGTCTAACATTCTTCATCATTGATCTGTTCCGCTGACCAGGGGACAGACCCATGTTACAAATGATGATGCTGAGGCTCAGAGACGCTTTAAGTTGTAAAAGCTAAAGTAAGGGACAGAGATGCCACTCAGAACCTGGCCTCCTTCCAAAGCCCAGCACTCTCCTTCCATTGCACATGGTAACCACACACACACACACACTGAAAGAGAACGCGTTCGGTCAGTAGCCACTGACCAGACTGTGACTTGGCGCTTCCTCAACGCCAAGCTCCATAGCGGAGAGGTGAGCTGGGCCCTGTCGCTGCTGCCACATGCTGGTGAGAGACCCGGACAAGTGGCCCTTGACTGGCTGCCTAAGCATCACGGATGAGATAGATACACAAGGGGTCCCGGGAGACGGTGAGCATGGGGTGGGCCACAGAGGATGAGAGGGTGCCAGCAGGGGCGCAGCTGGGATTTCAGGGATAATAACCCCCTCCTCCCGCAGGAGCAGCCCTGCCCATCAGGTGTGGCCATTGTCATTCCACGCCTCAGCCCCTCCCAGCATAAAAGGGGGCCGTCTTACGGTGATATGTTTTACAGCAGGAAGTGCAGAGCAGGTGATGGGATCCTTGCCCTCCAGCCTTGGGCCATGTTTTCCCTCCGGTCTTCGTAGTGTGGGGTTGGGTAGATGGGTGATGAGGGGCCCAGCGCTGGAAGGTAAGGGTGAGAGGTGTCATCGCTGGTGACGGTCATCACATTTGCAAACCACAGCGAACCCTGACTGCTCCCCATGTACCCGGAGGGGAAGTGGGGGAGTATAAGCAGGAAGTCGGGGTAAATCACTGTCTTTCCTTCTGAATGGTTCAGTATAGTTTCCATGGCACTCGGCTGATGCTTCGGGGTGCCAGGGGCTACCTCAGTGCCCAGAGGAGGACAGCGAGGCTCAGGGGTGCCCTTGCTCATAGCCACACCACCAGGCGGGGGGCAGAGCTGGGGCCTGGAATGGGATGTGCCTCCTCCATTTTAGTACAGTGGTACCTTGAGATACGAGTGCCCTAACATACGAGATTTTTGAGATACGAGCCGTCGAGCGAGCGATTTTTGCTTTGAAGTACGAGCAACATTTGAGATAGGAGTAATCGTGCGGATCGGCCGGCTGCACATGACCCACCAGTTTACACCTCGACTTGAGCGTCTCATAGTTTCCCACGCCTCAAGGTTATGGGACAAATTAAACTCGAATCTCGAGGAACCACTGTACAGGGACACGTGAAGCAGCTCTAGAAATGGCACAGCCTGCGTCTGAATACCAGCCGCGCAGGGCGAGTCTCCCCCTGCCTCAGTGCAAATGTTGGCAGTGAATGCAGAGCTGTTGATACAGGGGTCTCTGCAGTTGACATGGACACATCCTCCAGGAACCCCCAGGTAGCTGGCGTGAGTGGTGAGCAGGAGGAGAGATCCCACCCCTGGACGGAGAAGGCACTTCAAGCTGCCGCCTGTGGTCTGGACACCCAGGACTGGCTGCTGACTCAGCAGGAGCTAGTCTCCTGCCTCCTCCTTGTCAGTGCTGCGATCCCGGGCACCTCCTGCGCCTTCTCCTCTGCCACTGAGCCACCTTCGTCGGCTCTGAGGCCTGAGGAAGAAATGGATGTGATAGGTCCAATGTGTTCTGTTTTCTTCCAACTCCCCTGAACGATGAATTCTGACGCCGTCTGCCTGGAGGTAGCGTCAGATCCCGCAGGTTGAGGGCTCCGTCTCACCAGACATCCCCGCCAGGCCCACACACATTTCAGGTGCCAGTCACAGCGACATCCTACAGCCAGCCTCATGCGGGTCATACCCAGTACCGTTGCACAATTAGAGCAGATGGGCTTTGCCGGGTCACCTCACATCAGGATTGATGGAAAGGGTTGCCCTTGGATGGGGCTTGAGTGAGAAATTCAGATCAAACCCCCCCCCCCCCTTTCTAATACCCGTTAGAGTTTTTGAGTTAAATGTCTTGCCCTTTGAGCTCAGAAACGCACCTTTCTGTCTCCAGTGATGCTTTCATCGTCTGTTAAGAGGGCTGGAGCCAGTTCCCGGGGCCTTTGCGGACAGAATGTGGTGAGCCAGGATGCAGGTGGACATCTAAGACAGGTCCCGCGGCTACAGGCCTCCGAACCAAACCCAGGATTCCATTTACACAACGCCACGTGGGGCCTTCGTGCCGGGTGTTCGTTACCAGGTGGTGGAGTGGGATAAAGGACCAGAGATCAGAGTCTGATCGGCTCATACCACTAAGAAGAGAGTGAGGTCACTCTGAACCGGTTGGATACAATATGGGTTTTATCATCTCTCATTTTAGGACGGTGACTGGGTTTCTAATCGCGTCTGAACGCCACAGGGTCAAGGAGCTTTAAAAAGGGAGCTGTTTCTGATGCCTTTCCCAGCTTAGCAAGCCCCAGACTTTTCACAGGCCTCCATCCTGGCAGGTCCTGCTCTGGGCAGGGCTCCAGGCGGCTGCTGGGCAGGAAGGACGGAGGCCAGCCTGCGTGGATAAGGGAGCTCCTTTAGCAGCGTGGCCAGCGGGAAAAGCAGCCTGCTGTGTCCAGTAGGGGCAGCTAGCCGTGATCTGTCTGAGTTAACGCCGGCTGCAGGCGGTTGGCCTGTAAGCTGTGAAATGGAGATTTTGCGGAACTCCAGAGAGCAGTTTTCAGAAGGGGCCGTGGATGGGTCACGATCCCCAACGTCATTTGGACCCATCGGTTCCTGGGCAGGAGAGGAGGTGGGAGGACTTCAGCCCTGAGCATTTAATGGGCACACGGGGCACCTTCGAAAAGCACGCACATGCCAAAAGCGGTTTGGCTCAGTGGATAGAGCGTCGGCCTGCGGACTGAAAGGTCCCGGGTTCAATTCTGGTCAAGGGTATATGTATCCTGGTTGCAGGCACATCCCCAGTAGGGGTTTGCAGGAGGCGGCTGATCGATGTCTCTCATCGATGTTTCTAACTCTCTATCCCTCTCCCTTCCTCTCTGTAAATCAATAAAATATATTTTAAAAAAAAAGAAAAGAAAGAAAGAAAAGAAAAGCATACACATGCTCCGAGAGTCTGTTTCATGGATCTTGGGTGGGACCTGGGTATTTGTGAGTGTAACGCTCAGCCAGGGGAAAACCACACCTAAGGAAGCAGGTTGGACTTGGATCAAGGTTAGGGTTGGATAACAGGAATAGTGGGGCTTATCCACTTGTTCTGTCCAAAATGTGATAAGGAGAAGACTTGGGAGAGGAGAGAAATGGGGCGGAGCTCCTTTAAGCTCGGGGCCCCTGGGCTAAGGAGCTTAAGAGGCTGGTTGCAGGGAGAACTTCCTTGGCCTGGTAATGACGAATTCGTTCGAGAGGGAGAAGAACAGCTTTAGTCATAGCCGTTCGCCTGATGCTTGCTTTGGCAGGAAAATACATATGATGATTCTTGCATCAAATCTGTATCTGCTCTCCTCCCCGGGGCCAAGTCCAGGATTTTCTCCCCGGGGAGGGCAGCAGCGAGAGCAACTTCTAACGAGGCAAATGGATCCTCAAAAACGGCCCGCGAGGCAAATGACCAGTGAAGGAATAATGCAAGTGTCCACCCGACCCACCCCCAGGAAAATAATCCTCTTGGTAAAAGTAAAAAAAGTAAAAAAAAAAAATAAAAATCTTCAGAGTCAAAAATAGAAAAAGAAAAGAGTAAATAGTATTCATACCCCCCATATCCAAAAATAACCCCTCAAAATCTTTCTGGACACAGCTCGGCAGAAAATACTCATTGTGTCTAAATGGGGCCGGATTGTTTTCGTCTGACATTGTGCTGTGGGTCTCCTGCCACATCGGTAACTAGAGGCCCACATCAGTTTGAAAGGCGGGATAGTATTTCATTATATGGATGAGCCATTTTTAAAAAAAAAAAAAATCCTTCTTTGTTGGCGGGCATTTAGGTCATCTCCCATTCAGAGCCGCGCACAATGGGAGAAAGCGTCCTGTACCTGTGCCTGTGCCACAGCATCCCGCTGCGGCGATCGGCTGCTTTGGTGACACGGTTGCGTAGCCGGGGAGTGGCGAGGGGAGTGGGAAGGACAGAAGCCCACGTGCTCCCACTGCTCTGCTCGCGGCTTATTGTATTATAATCCATCTGATATTTGCTTTTGTGTTTCCTCGTCCCGCTCCTCCCACACAGCCCTAATGGGCCCTCTGCTGAGGAGTAGGTACACACAGTGCTAATGTAGCCCTGTCCTTGCTCATTGTTAGAGTGTGCCCGGTTCAGATCGCCTCTGTGGACAATGGGCGGAATGGCCTCTGAACAGCTAGTGAGAAGCCCTCTCTGGCTGGGTCCTTCCAGCCGATGCTCTTAGCAGCGTGCCTCCGGCTTACGGAAAGTGATGGGGAAAGTTTGCCTCGCTTAAAATAGTATGTTGGACGTTTATTGATGTCTCGAAAATCTAATAAGGGCCGCCTGCGTGCCCCGCTCTTCGCAGAAATGACGTGAACCGACGGGCCTGCCCGCCGGGGTTTAGTGCCCACCGAGGGGCTCACAGTGCTGCTTTCCCAAAATGTCCATTTCCCTGGAGGCTAAGCTTTCGAGGCTCATTGGGACGGCAGCCTCAAGAATTTTGATGTTGCCGAGACCGGTTTGGCTCAGTGGATAGAGTGTTGGCTTGCGGACTGCAAGGTCCCAGGTTCGATTCCGGTTGGGGGCATGTACCTTGCTTGCGGGCACATCCCCACTGTGGGGCGTGCAGGAGGCGGCTGATCGATGTCTCTCTCTCATCGATGTTTCTGACTTTCTATCTCTCTCCCTTCCTCTCTATAAAAAATCAATAAAATATATTTTTAAAAAAAGAATTTTGATGTTATAGAAAACGTCTCTGTGCGGGTAATGGTTTTGTCGTGGCCTTGATGGGTAAGAGTGAAGTGGTGGTTCTGGTAAACACGAGAGGAGGTTGAATTGCCTTCATGGACCAGAGCAAACGTTTCTCAGGCAAGTCCCTGCCTGTCTTCCCATCTCCATTGTGGGTCATCTCCCTGGCTAAAGAATAAAGGGGTCATGAATTATGGTTTTATAATATTACAGTGGAAGGGGGACAAGGTGAGGGGAAGAGAGAGAGAGAGAGAGAGAGAGAAACATTAATGTGAGAGAGATACATCAATTGGCTGCCTCTCACACACACCTGGACCAGCTCAGGGGATTGAGCCTATAACTGAGGTATGTGCCCTCACTAGGAATCGAACCCAGAACCCTTGGGTCTGCAGGCCAATGCTCTAACCACTGAGCAAAATCTGCTAGAGCTAGGTTTTATAATTGTAGAGTTTAGGGCGACAACGCCGAGACCAGAGTCTGATCAGGGAGTCTCAGCGGTGCAGTTTGTGGTCTCCACAGATTAACAGACTTGGAATAATTGGGGAAGATCAGTTGTAACTGGAGGAACTCAGAAGGAAGAGGCTATGGGCTCCGCTGGCGAGAAGGGACTTCACAGACCAGTCAGTTAAAGGGTTTTAAGTTTTTTCAGGCTCCTCTTTGGAAAAGCTTCCGGAAACTATGGGCCCTTTCCCCAGCAAAAAAATTCACTGTGTGCATAAGTAGGTGGTCTTTTTATACCTTCCCAAGCAGTGTGCAGATCCCCAGCCCCAGAACACGCGATCCGGTCCAGCCTCTGGTTTTTACGGGTAGAATGACTATGGGGAGTAGAGGAGGGTAACGCGGTCTGTACCAGTATTCTCTAGCTGATGCACTATTCCTAAAAGAAACACTTTTTCTGTCTTTCAGCACTGGCTGGATCATTCCAAACCCATTAAGAAGCAGATGAAAAGTAAGTAAGCCGCATTTTGGCCTACTCATCTCTTTCTTTTATCAGGAGAGTAAACTCCTTTGCCAAGGTTTTGAGGTGTTCTGTTTTTGCCAGAACTTGGGAACTGTTATTTTAAAAGATTCCATTTTAAGCGGATCGTTTTTAATCTCTTAATTAAAAATCGAGGCGTTGAAATTTCTGGCCACGTGTGTGAGTTTAAAATTTGAGCAAGAGTCTTTAGTAGATATTTAAAACAAAAAAAATAGACTATGCTCTCATTTGAAGCCGTACACCCCTGCCAGTGAGATCCTACCCATCTGCTGTTCAGAAGCGAGACCTGACATTGTCACGGTCCTTTCTCATGAGCGATAGAGGAGACTCAGAAAATGGGGCGCAGGAGGGCTCTGTGAGTCAGACCCAGCGCTGGTGATACTGGGGTGGCACCTTCCGCCTGTATTCCGAGTTGTGAATGCACGGGTCATTTTTTTTAAATCCCATGCTTTCAGGTGTGGTGTTTAGATCACAGAACACGTGGCTGTGTATGTGTCACTTTTCTTTAGCCCATCATTATTTTGTAAAAAGTTAATACAGTGGTACCTTGAGATACGAGTTTAATTCATTCTGTAACCTTGAGGCGTGGGAAACTATGAGACGCTCGAATCGTGGTAAACTGGTGGGTCGTGTGCAGCCGGCCGATCCGTGCGATTACTCGTATCTCAAATGTTGCTCATATTTCAAAGCAAAAATCGCTCGCTCGACGGTTCGTATCTCAAAAATCTCGTATGTTAGGGCACTCGTATCTCGAGTTACCACTGTATCCACATGGAACATCATGGCAATCAACGGGGAGAATGAAATGTCAGCTCTTAGGAATTCCTCTAGATCAGTGGTCGGCACACTGCGGCTCTCACGCCACGGTTTGCTGCTCTGTTGACTGATGAGTTTGACGACCACTGCTCTAGATCAAGCCTGTCAAACTCAAAGGCTAACATGTCAAACTCAAAGTCTAACATGAGCCAAATAAATGAGTCATGTGGCCCGTGGGCCGTGTGTTTGACCTGCTTGCTCGAGCATCTAGATTCCAGATGATCATGGTTTCTCTCCAGCCGGGAAACCACCTCTGCTGCCATGATTCTTTCTAGTTCCCCAGCCTAGGATGGGGAAGAACTTACTAGCCTCGGGTGCCCGCCCAGCGTGGTGCTGAATGTGTTAACGTGTTTTTCCTTTTGTCCACTCCATGATCTTCCTCAACCTCCCATCTCCTCCACACGTCCAGTCGGACCTGCTTACGCTTTGCACTTTCGAGTTAAATACTATTCTTCGGAGCCGAACAACCTTCGTGAAGAGTTTACGAGGTAGGACACAACGTAGACCGAAACCCGCCCTCGTAGCAAGCGCTTGCCTCACGGGTAGCTTATGGGTCTCCTAAAACTGGGGGTTTGCCTCCCCTTCCCTCTGCTGCCCTCACACACTGAGCAAGAGGTCTAAGCACATGGCCGGTGCTCATCTCTGAATCCTGTTGAAAATCCACACTTTGCTTAATTTGACCTTTTTTTTCTTCGCAAGCCAGCGTGCAAAGATGTGTTTTCTTCTCACCTTTTTGTTGGGTTGCCCTGGGGTGATTTGGTTAGTTGTTCTGGGGCCCTTTGTCTTTGTGTCCGGTAAGAAAAGGGAAGGCAGGGGATTGGAAGAGCCTTTTCTGAGTCCAAAATTGCTCTCTTATTTTCTCCGAAGGGACTGCAAAATGTCTCCTTGGCTGCTACAATGCCAGCGTTGTTAGGATCTCGTTATGTTAGCTTGCAGCCCCACTGGGTTTCTTTTGTGTCTACCTGACTTCAGAAGCAGCGTTGAAGCAAAAAGAGACTTAACACATTGTAGGTGTGGCGTGTCCCTCCGGCCACCCTTTCATCAGGGAGAGTCTCTGCCCAGTCCTGCCCACTGTCCCCAGAACCTCCTTGTCCTTGTCTGTGATGGAGGGCAGTGGTGCTGGGCAGTCCGTGGATGACCCCGAGCTCAGAGATAACTGCCTCAGCAGCACTTTAAAGCCTGCTCATCACCCTGCACCCCGTTTCCTCTTCGGAGAGCCCAATGGGGCTCCTGGCGTGAGGTTTTCCAGCAGGAATTGGCATTTCGGGCCGTGTCACACTGCCCTCCTTGATGGGAATACATACTCAGTTCCGTGGTGGTGAAGTGCTTGTCGCAGGCAGGAACATTCTGGAAGAGAACCCTCAGGCCCCCCTGCTGATTTCCAAGTCACCCACATTATATCCATGCCCCGGAGAGTGACTGTCGGCATTATTGTCAAAGTTCAAACCAATGAAATGATTCTAGTATTTTCCTTCCGCGTCCTTTATGAAACATGCTGCCCCTAGCTGTCGTCAGAGCCAGTGGTTCTGAACCAGGGTTGCGTAAATCAGAAACACGTGGGCAGCGTTTGAGCGAATCAGATTTCTGGGGACTCGGATGCCCTGGGAATGGAGTGGGGACCGAGGGCAGGCTTTTGGTTTTTACAAAGCACTCTAACGTGCTTCCGATGCTCACGTGCATCTGGTAAAAAAACAAACAAACAAACAAACAAAAAAACCTACTTGTTTAGGCCAAGGCACTTAGTTTTGTGTTTTTTGGTTTTTTTTTTACTTAAGTGAACCTTACGTGTGTTATCTGCTTTCCCATTTTTTTATTACTCCTGTAACCAGCAGCTGCAGTTTAGTTCTAGGGTTCTTGAATTTTGTTCTGTGTGTGTGTGTGCGTGTGTGTGCATGCATGCGTGTGTGCATGTGTGTGTGTATGTATGTGTGTGCACAGTTTTTTAAAAGATGGAGTTTGCAGTTAAACTGCATCAGGAAAAAGTCTTACGCAGCTGCTAACGACAGTCAGCTGTAAGCTCTTGGATACAGTCAGATGCAGCCTTTCTGGACTCCCCGGTGGGGCTGGCTGAGGGCTCCACGCGGTGGCTCCACCTGCCCGTGTGATTGGACACGTTGCATGCCTGCTGTGTGAGCACCGTGTGCAATGCTTGGCCCTCCCCCGGGACACGGAGTGGGGCCTGGAGGCCATCATTGGACCCTGCTATTCCCATGTTCCATCCTCCAAGTATCTTGCGAGCTCCTACATGCACTCCCCTTCCTAGTTAGGTCCTGGGATGCCTGCTTGCAGACTCGGGGGGAGATGCTTCCACCACAATCCCCCCCATTGGAGTTGGACTCCCTCCTTACAATGCAGACTTTGGGGTTCTGTGCAGGGCGGGTACATGCTGGGCAGTCGGGATCGAGTGGGGAAGAGTGATCCTCTGTTGACTTTTGTATGTGTTTGTCAGGTACCTGTTTGTTTTACAACTCAGGCATGACATTCTTTCAGGAAAGTAAGTACGTTTTTATTCTAACTCTTAAACCCAGGATAGAGCATATAGTATATTTCTAATGACTCACTGTTTTTCTGCTTTGTTTTTTTTTAACTCTCTTACCCTTGTTCCCTTTTCAAAATTCAAAAAAAAAAAAAGTACACCAGGCATTGTAAAGTGAGTCTAACACTTGTATCACTGTCATCATCTTATTTTAAATGGTTACTCTATGGCTTGAAGCATTTCCAAGAGCATTTAATTCCTCAAGTGATGTGTATTTGGGAATTTTTCTCTCCCTGATCACATCACTGCCCCATTCATAATGGCTTTTGTCGTATTTGCAAGCAAGATACGTTATTAGTATGTATACACTTACAAGTATCTGGGCAGTCAAAAAGTTTCATTCATCACCATCAGCATCAAATAACGTAAAGAGGTAACATCCTGATTCTGGTAGAAAGAGGTTTAGACATCTCATCTCATCCCCTTTGCCCCTCTTAAAAGTGGTTTTTAAACACTAGGCCTCTGGCTGCACGGTGATTGTCGAGGATAAGGAGCGTGGGCACTGACCTGGTTGATTTTACGTGCAGTGTTCATCTGTTTTAACGATATGAGATTGACAGTCCTAGCTCTTACAGTGGTGTCACTTTTCAGCCCAAGTATTGACTATTTTCTTGTACATGAGAAACTTTTAAGACTCTACTGAATCTAAAACGCACCACCTGATATTGACAAGATGACGTTTTGATTTTGAATATAATCGGGAGGGAATTGGAAATGCGATTTCTGAATTCGCAAACCCTCCGTAGAATACCTGCTATCAAATCATTAGTAAGATATACGCTCTAGAGCACGTAGATTGTACAGTGTATACATTTGCCTTCCTCAGCCATGCAATACAGATCTTTGATTGATGTGTGTATTACGAGTGTGTGTGTATTTTGACCCCCCTACCCCTTTCTCCATACCGTGCTCCTCATCCTGAAGGCCTCTCGACTCTAGTCAGTGTCCTCAGTTTGGAAAAATACCAATGGCAGACCTCCTGCATTTGTATAGTACTTTGCAGTTTCCATGCCCTTCAGCCTGAGGTACTGACTTGTACTTCAGAGCAGGTGGGTGTTCTGGTTCCAGCACTGTCCCCTACAGGCTGGATGACCTTAGGCAATCCTGCACTCGGCACTCATCTCCAAATGGGGGATGGGGAGCATTGGCGACACACATCTTAGGGGTTTACAAACTCCGCGCATTGACCAAATGGGATAATATAGATGAGAGGCTTTGAAAACTATGAAGTGCTATACCAATGTACGTCATTATTATTTTTCTAACTAACTGTGTCATGTGAAATACCAATGAGATCCTGATTTGCAGTAATACCTGTCTATGGCTCAGCCTCAGTTATACTTATGAGAATGCTTGAGTGTATCCAGCTGTCCTGGCACTCTCAGATACTGTGTCTGTCTGCTTACTTTTACTATTATGACCTCGTTTCCAGAAGGATTCAAGGCAGCTTGGAAAGGTGCATGCCACTATATCAAGATAAAATAAGTTTAAAAATAATAAGCCAAAGGGAAGGCTTCTCATTGTATTTCCCAAACTCCCCCCACCCCTCTTTTTTTGTGTGTGAAATTGCTAAAATTGCCCATAGGGTGGATAGAACCTAGACCTAGATTGGATTCTTTCAGCGTATGATGAGAACTGACTTTGGGAAGTATGTAATGCAAGTCAGCTTGGTTGCATTATTTAATGTGGACAGTAGAACTAGAAACCAGAGATCAAGAATTATGACTTAGAGATCACTACCTTCTGACCAGTGACTTGAATGACATTTTGTATAGTTATGAGGATTAAAGTCCATGTACAGAATTAATTTCTTTCTTTTTCTTTTTTTTTCAAGATTGAAATGCCCGTATGAGACTGCTGTGGAATTAGCTGCTCTCTGTCTACAAGGTACATTGTTGTTTAGCTCTTCTGTGCTAAAGTATTCTAATGTCATTACTTCCATTTCAACGAACGGACATCTCCTGTGGACCAGGCACAGTGCTGTGCTTTGGGGGTATCAATGAATACGATACGGTCTCCGTCCTCCAGTAACTTGCAGTCCCTTGATGACCACATGGCAGGACCACATGCTGTGTGTGCATATAGAGTACAGTGTCATCCCTTTAGGAGTAGAGACCTGCAGGAGGCTTGGAAGAGGAGGGCCCGGGGCGAGGGGAGATGACTAAGTGAATTTGATCAAAGTAGAAAGGCACGTGCAGAGAGGTACCAGCAGTTAAGTGGTGTCGGAGGGTGAGGTTGAAGAAGCTGGGTAGGTGGGCGCCTTTGGACCCCTTTAAAGGGCACGGATTTCGTGCTGTCAGCAGTTGCGCCTTTGGAGGCTGGGGTTGGGGGTGCAGTGAGGAGGCGTTGCTGGGATAAAAAGAAACTGATGAGGGCTGGGGTTTCAACACACGCACAAACACACACATACACACACAGCAAAACAAACGAGCATTGTTTATGCTTGGAGAAGGACACAGACATTAGACTTCGGTGTAGAGAGAGAGGTCAGGGATGACTCAGGGTAGATGAGGAGTTGGAACCTGGTGGAGGAAACATGAATGGAGGGTGTCTTGGCCAAGAGATGCCAGCGGGACCTCCACTCGCTTCCTGAGTGTGCAAGTCTGACTCCGTCAGAAGCATCGCCAGGGGAGTCGTCAGCATGTGGGTGGGAATTGGATAGTACAGGTTTGCCTGCATTGACTATTCCACCCATGTGATGCATCTGAATGCACAAGGAACCGTCACTTGCCACCATCCTCAGCGCTAATTAAGAGGACACTGGTGTGTGAATGGCACATAAGGAGCTTCATCAGTACATCAGATAGACATATGCTGTGGACTCATTTACCAGGGTGTTTATTGGCATCCACGGAATAATGAATTATTCATTCATAATTACTAATTATTTTTGAACATCGTAATAAGATCTGCCTTCTCACTTTTCTATTTACCCATTTTTAAAAGTTGATCTCAAGTGGTAAAGGCAGTACATGCTTATTATAGGAAGCCGGGACAACAGCGTCATAGGCAAGTGGAAGGAAGGCAGGAACCCTGCGTCCTGCCAGCCACAGACTAACAGGGACTCGGTCTATGTGCTTAGAGTGGAGCGTTCAAAATGTTATATTCTGTACCGAGTCATAGACAAATTTTTGGTATGATTTTCTATTTGGCGTTTTTTTAGTACATGTATTTTGTCATGTTTACACCCATCAAGACGGTCTTTAATGACTTCAGGTAATTCCCATCCTCTGATACGCTCATTCCTTAGTCAACGTTCTCATTCTCAATGGGGGGCGTGGCAATAGCAGGTGCTCAGTAAGTGCAGAATGGATTGAATGAAGTTGAAGAGGCCCCCAAGAACTTTGATTGAAGGGGGATCCTGCCCCTGAGGTGTGAAGGTAATGGTGGTAGAGGGGACCATATTGTCATCAATAACTGTCTTTGCCAAGTACAGTGCCAAATGCTTCACATCCATATGCAAACCCACACAGACATTCTAGTGATCATTACAGTCTGGGGCAGGCTGGCTCAGCTGTGGTCGACCTGAAAAGCAAGCTACCACACTCACTGATGGGATGGGAAGAAGGGGGCATGGAGGGACATATATTCCTAATGTCTCAGTCCTTGTGTAAGTGCCATAAGGATATGTAATGACTTGGGGAACTTGGAAATGGACTGTCCACTTTGACCGGGTATAGATTTCCCCAGCTTGTCAAGTAGCCTCCATCCACCCTGGAGTTTCTGAGTTGCCTTTAACCTGAAGTCATTAAAGACCATCTTGGTGAGTGTAAACATGAATGACAAAATACATGTACTAAAAAACGCCAAGTAGAAAATCATACAAAAAAAATTTGTCTATGACTCGGCACAGAATAACCTTTTGAACGCTCCACTCTAAGCACATAGACCGAGTCTCTGTTTGTCTGTGGCTGGCAGGATGCAGGGTTCCTGCCTTCCTTCCACTTGTCTATGACACCATCAGGCTTGGTGGCCCAGCAGCAGATGTCAGGATGTGGCTAATGGGGTTCAAGAAACATGTCAAACCTAGGGTCCCCATTCCACGGGAGAGGTTTCTTCCTCAGGCCAGAGGCGCAATATGGAAACCTGTCTGTTGTCTTGAATGATTAGAGGATGAGGCACACTTCATTGCCCACTCCCCTATACTCCCTCCCCCTCTCCCCCGGGTGAGGAGGGCATCACCACCTTCACCAGGTCCAGCTCTAGTAGAACTACACACCTTGCCCGAAACTCATGCAGACCAGAACATCAGCTCTCCGTGAGCCCTTCCTGAAGAATCTACCCGTCTGAGTTGGAGCCACACTAGCGTAATTTAGATGCAGTCATTGTATGAGGTACAGATGAAAAGACGGGAGACTCAGACACGCACATGTCTCCGGGACGTTCTTCTTCCGTTGTTCCTCCATGCCCCCTCTGCCCGCCCCAGCAGTGAATGCGGCAGCCTGCTTTCTGCTTCAGCCACAGCCGAGCCAGCTCGCCCCAGACTAGACAGATCACTAGAGCATCTGTGTGGGTGTGCGTAACATGAAAGGTCGTGATTCCTTCCGTGCGTGAGCCTTGCACACCGTCTTGCTGTGGTTGCCCTTGAGCTAATGGCACTTCCGGCTTTAGAATGCAGTGGCCTTGGGTAGAGGCTGTGCTCTTTGGGGAACTCAGTTTCCAGTAGGTTCCACATTCAATTCAGGCAAAAAGGAAAACAAGGCCCTAGCCGGCTTGGCTCAGTGGATAGAGGGTCGGCCTGCAGACTGAAAGGTCCCACATTCCTGGGTTGTGGGCTCGATCCCCAGTGGGGGGCTTGCAGGAGGCAGCCAGTCAATGATTCTCTCTCATTATTGATGTTTCTGTCTCTCTCTCCTTCTCCCTTCCTCTCTGAAATCAATAAAGAAATGTATTTTAAAAAGAAAAAGAAAAGGGAGAAAAGAAGGAATAATCGCTGGTTGTGTGTCTTGATCTTATTTCATCCTTGTAGCAGGCGTTGATTTACAGACACAGGTCAGAGGCCCAGATGAAGCGCCTTGCCAAGGTCACACACAGAGTACACGGCGGAGGTGGGGTTCACCCTCCAGTGCCTGCGCTCTTCCAGCCCCCTCCAAGCAGGGCCTGGGCCACAGTGTTCGCAGACAGAGGGAAGTGTCAGGTCTTTTGTTTATTTGTTTTAAAATATATTTTATTGATTTTTTATAGAAACGAAGGGAGAGGGATAGAGAGTTAGGAACATCGATGAGAGAGAAACATCGATCAGCTGCCTCTCGCACACCTCCTACTGAGGATGTGCCCGCAACCAAGGTACATGCCCTTGACCAGAATCGAGCCTGGGCCCCTTCAGTCCGCAGGCCGATGCTCTATCCACTGAGCCAAACCGGTTAGGGCTCCCTGGGCCCCTTAAAGAAATGGCAGGTTTGGCTTCAGTGGGGCTGAGGTGGGGCTGAGAGTCTGCATTGTGAGAAGGCTCCCTGGTGATCCTCGTGCTGCTGGTCCAGGGACGACCTACCCTCCCTCTTTGTGTAGCAAGATATCAGAGGAGCCTCGGGGGTATTCCTTTTCATCTTGGGGTCCTGAGCTGCAGAGGTGCAGGAGAAGTGGTGGAGGAAGGGGGCCCCTGGCGGGGCACGTGGTGAGAGCCAGGACCCTCAGTGGGGATCGCCCACATGGCTGCCCCTCCTCTCTGCTTGACTGGCTCCCTCCCTGATTCTGCCTGAGCTTCAGCTGTTGCTCCTGCAGCCCTCACCTCTCCTCCCCCCTCCCCATCCCCCTTCCCCTTCTCCCTCCTTCACTCTCTCTCCCAGCATGTTTTTCCCCTGGATCCTGCATGTGCTGAATTCTTGATTGGTCCTCCCAGCACTGCAGACCCCGGAGTGCTGTTCAGATCCACCTGCTTCACGCGAGCTTCGTTTAATGAGTTTCTGGGCAGGTCCCTCTGCCCCGCCGTTGCCTTTTTATTGCACATTCAGGCTCTACCACTTCGCGGGGGAAATATACTCAGGGCCTCCCCGGGCAGGAGCCATAAGCGGGAGAAAGACAGTAATTACTAAGACGACGGTGTGGTGCCCCAGGGGGGGATGCTGAACGTACACGCGGGTGCCGTGCGGGAGTCGGGTCCTCCTGGAAGGAGAGAGTCGGAAATCCGGGGTACCTGTGCGTTCTCACCGTGCAAAATGCCTGTGGCCCCGGTTGCAGCAGCAGCGAGAAGCCACTCATGGTCCCCCGTTTCTCTCTCCTCCTCCTAACGCCTGCAGCGGAGCTTGGGGAATGCGAGCTGCCGGAGCACAGCCCCGAGCTTGTGTCTGAGTTTCGCTTCATTCCCAATCAGACAGAAGCCATGGAATTCGACATCTTCCAGCGGTGGAAAGAGTGCAGGTACCTTGACGCATTTATTTTGTGCTATGAGAGCCTGTGCACAATTCCTTCACCGACGGTGAAACTGCAGCCCCAAAGCTTCACCTCTCCCCCGGGCTCCGGTCCCGTTTCTCCTGAGGCCCACACGGCTTCTCTCTCTTTGCCGAGATGTACAGTGAGAATCAAAGCCTATCCTATGTCTCAGAGTGAGAGAGCTCGGCCTGATTGGCTCATGGCTGCCAGGGATGCCCCTGCTCTCCTGGCCTGAAGAAAGTCGGGTGGCGGGTGGGGCCCAGTCTGGAAACATTCACATGCCTGGGTCTCTGTCCATGGTCTGAAGGTCTAGAGCAGCAGTTCTCAACCTTCCTAGGGCCGCGACCCTTGCATACAGTTCCTCATGTGGTGGTGACCCCCAACCATGAAATTTTGCTACTGTTATGCATCGTGATGTAAATATCTGCATTTTCCGATGGTCTTAGGCGACCCCTGTGAAAGGGTCATTCGACCCCCCCAAATGGGTCAAGACCCATAAGTTGAAAACCACTGGTCTAGAGTGTACTCTTCAGATGTGGCCCATGCTGTCCTTAGAGGGACATTCATATGTGAGACCATGTGATTTCGGGACACGGGGTCACTGCAGCTAAAACCAGCCCTACCATTTACCTTTGGGATTTTTTCTCCTTCTCCCCCCCCCCCCCCCACACACACACCGCAGTCTGCTGCTTTTATGCCTGGCCTGCCAGGAGTGCCTGCCCTCATGTTTCCCACACATTAGCCTGTCTTCCTGCCCAGCCCATCTCCCTCAGCCTCGGCCGGTTCCCAGTAACTCTAGGACCCAAAAATTCCTTCTGTTCCTCAGTCATTCTGAAGGGCATATGATGACTTTTTTGAAAATGGAGAGTGACATTGGTGCATTTCCGTTTTTAACATCTTACATTTTTTTGTAAATATACTTTCATTGATTTCACAGAAGAAGGGAGAGGGAGAGCGATAGAAACATCATTGAGGAGAGAGAATCATTGATTGGCTGTCTCCTGCGCACCCCACACCCCCACACTAGGGATCAAGCCCGCAACCCAGGCATGTGCCCTGATGGGGAACTGAACCATGACCTCCTGGTTCCTAGGTCGATGCCCAAGCTCTGAGCCACCCTGGCTGGGCTGTTAGTGCTTCCTTGTACCACATAGAAATGTGCGGTTGCAGAGTCATCTGCACCCCTGCACCCCTTCCTCTCCCCTCCCCTGCAGACAGCCGTTGTGTTCTCTGCCTTTCCTTTGCCTATACATACCCGTATCTACACACCAACAAACGCTTTCCTTAAGTGTTCACATGATAAACGCTGCTCGGTCATCTTCCTGTCTCACGAACGGTCTGTCCGGAGGTGTGTTCGTATAGACGGGTGTCCCCCGTTCCTTCAATTGCTGCGTAAACTCCCTTAGTGCGTGGCCGTGCCCTGCAGAACCGCGCGGGTGTACGAGTTGCAGTTTACATGTCTCTCCGTTGGTTTCTCCAAGGGGAAAGAGCCCTGCGCAGGCGGAGCTGTCCTACCTGAATAAAGCGAAGTGGCTGGAAATGTATGGGGTAGACATGCACGTTGTCAGGGTAAGAACCGGGTGCGTTCGCGTCCTTGGGTCTCCCTGGGCCTGCGCAGTGGGTAAACGATGGGCACACCAAGTTAACCTGGTGAGCCAACTGTTTTTGCATTCTGCTCTGTGACCACCTGCTAGAACCTTGTACCGACTGTCACTTCATTTGTTTGTAGGGAAGAGATGGCTGTGAATATTCTCTTGGACTGACCCCGACAGGCATATTAATCTTTGAAGGAGCTAACAAAATAGGCTTATTCTTTTGGTAATTTAGTTTTGTCTAATATTAAAAAAAAATGTCTTTTCCTATTTTGTGGTGGAATTATATGTGATGGATGATTATTGAGGGCTATTGGCAACCCCCCCTCCCACCCACCCCCCGATTCATTTTAAATTCACACCATTCTCTCTGATATTTGTGGGTGTGTGGCATTGGCAATGAAACCTCTGCATAATCA
This sequence comes from Lasiurus borealis, assembly GCA_004026805.1. Classification (NCBI taxonomy): domain Eukaryota; kingdom Metazoa; phylum Chordata; class Mammalia; order Chiroptera; family Vespertilionidae; genus Lasiurus; species Lasiurus borealis. The sequence continues at coordinate 26,674 of PVJN01028597.1, forward strand.
CGCTTAAATGAACGAATGATTTCCTAGCAAATCCAAGCTTTAAAAGTAGAGAAGGAAACTGCTGTTTGATGTGCCGTTTCCCTGCAGATGGTGCTTTTACAATGTTTTCTCTCTGACCAGGCCTAAAATTACCAAAATGGATTTTAAAAAGAGCAAATTGACACTGGTGGTGGTGGAGGATGATGACCAGGTAAGCCTTGCTCCCGTCCTGTCCTCCCCCTCTCCACCTCCTCTCACTCCCCCTCCCCCCGCCACGGATAATCCTGCAACCGCGTTCCTCACGCCCACCAACACGAGAACCCTGTGCTTCCCCGCGAAGGGCCGCGAGCAGGAGCACACGTTTGTGTTCCGCCTGGACAGCGCCAGGACCTGCAAGCACCTCTGGAAATGCGCCGTCGAGCATCACGC
>PVJN01028598.1:0-27036 GCA_004026805.1 Lasiurus borealis
ATTCATATGATAACCAGCTTCTGCATTTCACTTAGCAACTTTGAACGATACTTGTAATTTAGGCCATCCTGATCTTAACTGATTAATGTGAGGAAAATGACTGCCTTAACTAATGCTCAGAATCCCTTTAAATTACAACAGACCGGCAATCCGTCATCAGCAAATATGCTTATGTCAAATGCCCTTATAATGAGCTATCACATTTTCAAACATTTCCCTCCATTACCTAACCAGGAGATTAACACAATGCTATAACCTATGGAGAGGAAAGAAATGAAACACTGGGACTCCTTTTCAATGAGCAAACTCCCCCACACTGAACAGGAGAGGGGAGGAATGTATAAATTGAGAAAATAATTACCTATTCGTCTTCATCCACAGTTCACACCATCATCATTTGGCCTCTAAAAACAAGGATGTTTTAATTTGCTGGGAAGAATACATCTCTTCAGGGAGGAGATTTGGGGATTTGACTATGAATAATAACAAAGTGAGCAGAGTTTTCTCCATATGCAAAATCTAGCTCTAGCCTTTCAATCCTAGTGAGATTCTGAAAGCTGCAGGTGGAAGGCAAGGGATTCAATTTATTTATTCAAGGCCATGTAGACTTCCTTCATCCACATCAACCAGATGCACATATCCTCTCACTCAAATTAATATTAAGACAAAGACCAAAAATAAAATATTCCCAGTTGTATTGGCCTGCTTGTAGCAATAACCCTAGGTTCAAAGACCAACCTCTGTTCACAGGCTGCTGGGCCCTGACTAGAATGCTCTTCCATCAGGAAATTCAGGCACCACTGAGGGGTCCTCTGTCATTACCCCAACTCCTTTCGTAAATGCAAAACATTCTCTTGGCACCGGGCTTGCAATAAATCATTCAGGCTCATGCCAAAGATGGAAACTCAGCATTTATTAATTTAAAACAAGTTCTGATCCCATTATCCCTTATGGACAATGACAATATTTCTCTAAGCTCATTATTTGCCTTCGGTACCACAGAAAGCTGAGAGAAAGCAACAACACGGCTGACCTTTAGTGGCTTCCTAATCATGACTGTTTCCCAGAGGAGGAAAAATTTAAGAGTCCCAAAGCATTATGCAAGTCAGGCAGAGAATGAGAAGCCAAGCAAAGCAGACTTAGAATAAGAGCCCCTCCCTACCGGCATGAAGTGATGTATAAATCAATAGAGAATGATTAAAACACTGCTCTATGAAGGGCCTGCATAGTTAATACACGTTTCATTGTAAAAAAAAACAAAAAACACTACCGTCAGGCCAAGTGTTTGGGTGTGCAGCATAACAGAGGCAAGACAAGTACCAAATTATAGAAATATATAGAATATATAGAAATCTAAACTAAGCTAATCAACACCATCATTTCTTTAACTTCACTGAAATATTAATATTAATATTTGTAATTTAAATGTCCAAATTCTCGCTCTCTCTCTCTCTCCCTCCCCCCCCCTCTCTCTCACACACACAGGGTTCCTAAGGTACTCCACCATTTAATTGGTAGAGCCCAGCATCAATAAAAACCATACTATTCTCACTCAGATTGCAGTGCAAAATCCATAACTAAATATCCCTAATTGCATAATCATTGTGTTCACTGGAATAAAACACACGTTTATCTTATCCTTCCTTTTCAAATGGGTCAATTAAGTGTTGCTCCATGTCTTTCCTTTTACCAAAAAGCAAATTGAAGAGCTAAATATGTTTTTGCTTCATTTAACTCCACTGAAAATATGGTATTGAATTTATACAGCAGATAGAACAATAACTACCAAATAGCAAATGCTACTGAAGAAAACCCAGGGGCCACAGAACACTCAGCAATCCCCTCTCCTTTCTCCTCTCTTCGCTTATACCTCCATTCTTTCCGTTTAATTCTTTAGAAAGTTATATTTAGCATCTATTGGTGTAAAGAAAGACATTATGGCATTCATTAAGGAGCATTTTGCTAACCCCTTCCAAAATAAAATGAGGTTCCTTCATCCATTTTTCTACATTTTACTTAAAAGGAAAGTGAAAATTGGCCTCAGTAAAATTCTTCTGATGAAGATGTCCTCTGTTACCTATTTCCATAGACTTCTACCAGTAATTTCTTTGAGCTAAAGTCTTCCACTATTCAATAAAAACCCATCTTGTACATCCATGACTTTCCCATCATTCAAAGAAATCGCATATTTTAAAATGTAAGCTTAATCACCCAAAATTCACTGGAAATCTATGCAAAGGACTACAGCAAAGATATTCAAGATGATATATAAATGTATATCAATTAGTGGGCAGAAAACCAGTACTAGTTAAAAGCTTTGTTCACACTAAGCGTATTCAGAATGTGCTACTCCAAAGGACCAAGGTCCTTCAGAAGCCACCTCCAGAAACATCTCAACTGAGATGTATTTTAATGTCTTTCTTCCTGAATTCAAATGCATCTTTATTTTTCATGGAAATTAATACTCTGGTAAAAATTCCAGCACACACCAACAGGAGGACTTTAATTTTAGCTTATTTTATCTATGAAGTTCAGAAAGGTTCCACATCTGTCCTAGTGCTAATTAAAGTGAAAGTATTTTGGTGCCAAAAAACCACGTTAGTTACATGAGGAAAACAACAAGAGCCATTTATTTAAAACGCTTCCTATGCTTCACTGAAGTTTCTATATGTTCTTTTATTTAACTCTATGAAACAAACAAACAAACCAGTTGAGTCGCATTATATCTTCCATGAATAGCTGAAAAACCTGAGTTATGTGGTCAGAGAAAGCCAACAATGTTTTCATGAACCCAATCAGAGTACCAAAGGCAAACATCATATTGCAGGACCCCAACTTCTGCCATTCTGTATCTAGATTTTAGCAGCAGACAGAGTAGAAAAAGAAAGAAGACATCTCTTTTCCCCCCATCCCCTTCCTGCCAAAAATCCACAGAAGCAATGTTTCCAGCACAAGGAGCCACCCTCTCAGCAATCGGCAGGGACACAGTGTGCGCACCTCTGTAACTGTCCTACTAAGTTGGCATCAGTTGATTTCACACACTATTTCCTCAAATGAATGTTTCCGCAGTGCCCTGAACTTGAAAACAACACTTTTTACTGCCTCCTCCCTCTCCCCCTGCTCTGGGTGGAAGGCGTCTGGAGATATGAGACCACAAAGAACTGAGACCGGGGGAAATATCCTATCTACTAAAGATAACCTGAAGAGATCTGTGTAGGCGTTTTCCATATTATGGGTCATGGCCCATCAGTACAATCAATTTAGCAAGTCAAGGCCAGCATTTTAAAGAAATTGAAGTAGAAGAGAAAAGAGTATACTACATACAGTGAGGGGGGAAAAAAAAGGTTTATTAAACTTTGTTTCAGCAACATATTCTATTATCAGTTGGATGTATATTTGTAGCATGTGTACCAGGTTGTGATATAAAATGTATTTCTTACTGTAGGGTAGAAAAGGTACTTGACTCCTCTCACCTTTACGTAAAATTACCAAGGTCTGCTGAGATTACTTCCTAAATATCCTGATCTCTATGTCCCCAAATCCTGACCCCCTGCACACCATTTCTTAGATCAACTTCTCTCACCGGCACCATTAGAACAGCCTCCAAACAGATCTCCACTGTATTGTCATGTCTCCTTAAATCAACCTCCACTTCTTTGCCAGAATGATCTATTCAACATGCAAACCTGACCCTTTCAATCTGCAGCTTAAAGCCTTCATTGCCTATAGGATCAAATCAAAGCTCCCTTGGCATGTTGTGCAAGGCACTCCACAAACTAGCCCCAAGCATCTTCCAAATTCATCATCTACAACTCCAGCCTCAATACTACTCAGCAGGAACACCAAGCAGCTATCATTTCCTGTGCAACCTGCAGTCTCTCCCCTCAGACCTGTGCTCAGGTGCTACCTCTAGAATGGCACTCAGAGTCCTCCCGGAACCCTACATGTGGTTATGTGACTCTCTGGACTCCTGGCACAGCCTGTCTGATCTCTTACCTCGTGAAAATTAGATTTCCTGAATGCCTCTCTCTTCCACTAGGGAAAGTTTTAATCTCCTTCCTTCAGGTCTTTACTCAAATGTCACCTTCCCAGTGAGACGTTCCCTGACCACCTTAACTAATTTTTCAACCTACCATTGCTTCCTCACTCCTTTCCCAGCTCTGTCCACTGGCTTCTTTTTTCGCCTTACCACCTACCACTTCCTAGCTTATATTTATGTATATATACATTTATATATATACATGTTATATATACACTGAGTGCCAGACTTTTATTATCTCTGAATGCATAATAATCTGGCCACTCAGTGTATATCCTATATAATATAATAAAAGGCAATATGCAAAATGTCCCCTTGACCCAGAGTTTGACCAGCAGGCAGACCAGCCAACTGCCCATGTCCCGTCCCCTTGGTCAGGTTGGCTGGGCCCCACCTATGCACAAATTCATGCACTAGGCTTCTAATATGCACATACATACACACACACACGTATACATACACTGAGTGGCCAGATTCTATGCGTTCAAAGATCATAATAATCTGGCCACTCAGTGTATATGCATATACATGTACAGTGTTAGTAAATGTATGTATATTTTTAACTTAAATCTGTTTAATGTCTGTCTCCACCAATCAGGAATGTCATTTCCAGTTCTGGTCTGTTTTATTCCGGCTATATTCCCATGCCTGACACAGAAGAGACACTCAATAAATACTTGTTTAATGAATAAATGAGTGAATATCATCAAGATCAGAGACTGCAAATGATTCAACTTTGAATCTCTAGCACATATCTTTGCCTCTGCTGCAGACTTGATGCACAATAACTGTGTTCCTTTTAAGAAGTTCCTTTTAGAAACTCACATATAACACATTCTAATTATTGCCTTATACTCTCCTCCTTTTAGTTTACACAAGGACACAAAGACATAAGGCTCAACAGACCAATTAATCAAGCAAAAGGAAAGCAGAAATTTTCTAAGATCACTGCATCTATGGTATGGACAGGCCATCTAAGATTTCTTAGGGATCTGTTGACTTTTGGAAGTGAATACTATTAATTTTCTATGAAGATATAAAGAGCTAATTTGCTATGACAATATAAAGAGCTTTGAATATCCACATTTTCAGCATTCATATTTGTTGACATTAAAACCATTAAAACTCTGCAGGCATTTGAAGCAAATGAATTATCCAGCATCTTATTTTCTGAAGGAAGAGGCTTTTACTTGATAACAAGTCATGGACACATCCAATATTTATAATCATTTTAAAAATCAGATTAAGAGTGTAAAGAGAATGATAAAATATGCATATGTTCTTGAAGCTTAAAACTAAATCGCACACATGTACTACAGCAATTTCTGTTAAAACGCAAATTTGTAAACAATACTAGAACCCAGCAAAGAAATATGAAGCCATATAAAAATATTTCTTCTGATCAAATAAAAGGTTAATACAGATGTCCTAATGAGAAAAGTATATCACTTCATCCTGAAGATATAATTTAAACAACACTGGCAGAAACTTAAAGAGGAAAAAAAAAACTGTAAAAACACATGACCAGAAAAATACCAGTATTTCTTTAAAATGACATAATATTTCATTAAGCACAGGGAAGATTTAGGTGAAACTAAGAAAACAACCACTTTTCATTTTTCTCAAAAAGAAAAACAATTGAACATTTAAAGAGAAGCAAATGGATGGTTGTAGCCTTCAGGACCATACACTAGTTGAAAGGTTTTCACATTTCATAATATGTACACAAATATAGCTGCCAGTGACTAAGTTAGAAAGACCCACACCCAAATCCAGAACTCATCACTAGCAATCAAAAGTCTACCTGTATAGTTGACTATATCTGAGTTTAAAACGTGCTTTCACTGTGGCATCTTGGTCAATCAAGAATACAGTTCAATTTACAAAACCTGCCTGTATTTCTGTGCTCCATACATTAGAAGCATATTTTTAAATCAACAACCTACAACTAAAATATGAAGAATTAAATATTGATGTAACTGGTGTAAAAAAAAAAGAAAAAATAATGAATAAGAATTCTTTCCTCCACAAGAAAGAAAATTAACATATTGCTTAGGAAGATGGGTCAATGTGGAGTCACCATGTCAGACTGGAAATGAAATTAGAATAATTCCACTGAAAGGGACAATTTCATACTTTATATCCCTAAGTCAATCTTTTAAAATATCTCTGTTTCCCTCCAGCTCACCATCCCCAGAAATATCCTGACCATGTATTTGGCAAAGGGAGAAGGCGGAGGTGTTCCACCAACTGCTTAGGGAAGACTATGCCTGGTGTGAATTTAACCAGCACCAAATGTTCTTTCTAAAGCATTTTCATTTTTTTAATAGGAGACACACTAAAAGATGTCAGCTTCATGAAGAATAATATTTTAATGTAAAAAGTGATTTGGTAGTAATTTGGTGTTTCCTCTTAAATTACCTGGTTAAGTGAGAAAAATAATATATGATCTGATTAGAAAGAAGAAGAAACAATCAATTTGAGATCATTCTTGGGAAAAATCACACAAGTTGATCACTTCGGAAGATTTCCATTGTTTTATAGTCACAGAGCCACGAAGAAAGCTCAATGTTTTCCTAAGGGAATAACCACTTTCCTTTACTTTATCATCTTCTTGACACTTCTCTTCAATATCCGAAATGAAAAATAACTAGCATTTTTCATGTCATAAGATTCTACATCATTTCTGGAGAATTCTAGGAAGAAGTTCTCTGAAAAGGCAATGTCAGCAGAGCCATAGCCAAGCCTCCTCTCAGCCAATCAGCCTGCAGCACTGCCCTTTCTACAGTCGTGAAACAAACCAGCTCTGGTTCCTTGTCAGGACTTAATGGCAGAGCTAAAGTCAAGAATTCTAAAACAGTCCTCATGGTGTTTCAGAACAACCATTTGAATAAGCAACAGGAAGAAGGCACTCTGAGGACCTAAACATGGTCGACCAATATTCTGGACAAAGGCTTAACCATGAACTCACATGAGATTTCTGATTAAAAACGCTGTCTGTCTAAGTTGCTGGTGCTCTCTCTCCGAACTTCTCGCTAAATGTCACTGAAGATTTAGAAAGGAGTGACTATTCCCAGCACCTCCAAAAACCAGCCTGCTGCAAACACACACCACTGCCAGAATCTGGAAAGTACCCACTGTAATGATAAGACAGAAATACACCCATGATTCTGCTTTATAGCACGCCCTCACTTCACTTCATTAATAGATTTTATTTCAAAAGATGGGACAGTGCTTCGTCACTTTTCTACCATGTCCCTGACTCAAGCACATCCCTTTTCCACTAAAATATATAGCAGTTGCCCCATTCTCCCCCCAAGACACTTCTGGGGAAGTAAGAAGGGCATTGCTCCCCACTTTGTCCTTGCTAGCGCAACTGTGACTGCCTCCCTAAATGTCATCTCTCTTCATTCAGAAAGAGACTATAAATACCAAAAAACTATTTAGAAACTCAAGACAATGAATATGGTGAACATCAAAATTTATGGGCTGTGGCCAATATTTCTCACAGCAAAATCACAGCCCTTGTTCATCATGTGTTTGACAAATAATCATTGAGTTTCTTCCATGTGCTGAGCGCTGTTCTATGTGCTTGGGACACATTAATGAAAAACAGAGACAAACATCCCTGCCCTCCTAAAATTTACATTCTAATGAGGATGTTAGGCAATAAATAAAAACAGTAAGTTACACAATTCGGTAGACAATAAGAAGAGCAAGATAAATGGTACTGGGAGTTGAGAGCAGGGGGTTGCAGTTTTAAATAGGGTGGTCAGCATATGCCTCAAGGAGAGGATGGCATTTGGGGAAAAGTTATGGGGTTGAGGAAACTAGTTTCCTGAATAACTAAGGGATAATTTCTAACAGAGGGTTGAGACAACCATAGCAGAGATCCTGAGGCAACAGGTCTTGGATTTCCAAAGAACATCAAGGAAGCCACGTGTTTGGAGTGGAGTGAGGGAGGGAAAAGTAGGAGTGGGTAAGGTCTGAGAAGAAAGAGGAGATGAGTCGTGTCTGAGGACTTTGGCATTCACTCTGCGATGTAGGCCAACAGCAAAGCTTTGAGTGGAAAGGTGGGCTGGCCAATATTGTTAAAGGGTCACTTGAGCTGAGCACAGACCAAAGAGGGCAGCAATGCAGGCAGAGAGACCATTTAAGAGATTCAGCAGTGCAGTGAGAGCCAGTGGTGACACAGATCAGAGTAGAGGCAGTAGAGAAGGTAAGATGTGACCAGATTCTAGATATCTTACCTAATAATAGAGAAACATGTAAATTGACTGTACCTCCGCTATACCCACAGCCAATCAGAGTAAGTACGCAAATTAACCCAACAGAGATGGCAGTTAATTTGCATACATACCTGGGTCCTGGGAATCTCCTCTCCTCGGCACCCAGGTCACTCCCCAACTGGCCATTGGAGGAGGTGAGGAAGGAGCCAAGCCTGCGATTAGAGGGGCAGAGGGGGGGGGTACTTCCCAATCCTAAAGCCTGGGGCAGAGGCTTTAGGCTTGAGAAGGGGCCAAGCCTGCGATCGGAGGGAAGGGAAAAAATATCAATGAAAACATATCTTCAGGTGAAGATAAAAAGAAAATAAAGAAATGCCACATCCTATGAAAGACACATCTTGAAAATGCCTTAAAAAAAGTTGTCATTTTTTGGTGAAAGGACTGGAGTCCGAGTTGATGAAAATACCTTGGTGGCTGTGGTGACTGGCAGTGGCTGCAGCAGTGGGGTGATGGGGCTAATGCCTTCCCCTGATCAGCCCAGTTGCCTCCCAAAAAGGGAGGCCAGACTGCAACTTAGGTCCACTCCCAATGAGGAGTGGGCCTAAGCCATCAATAGGACATCTTCCTCTGAAGGCTCCCAGTATGTGAGGGGGCAGGCTGGGCTGAGAGACCCTTTCACCCCGTGCACAAATTCCGTGCACCAGGCCCCTAGTACTAATATATGAAAGTAAAACCAAGAGAAATGTATAATGGCCTGGACATAGTATAAGGGAAAATAAACAATCAAGAAAGGTTTCAGTATAGCATGAAAAGATTCAGTAGCCATGTACTAAGATAGAGAAGACTTTGGAAATGGATACAAAGATCAGTTGGGACATATTAAGTTGGAGACATTCAAGTAGAGATCAAGAGCAGGCAGCTGGACATGCTCCTCTGGAATGTGGGAGAGAGTTCAGGACTACAGATATAAGTTCAGGGACCAAGAATACTTAGATGGTAGCCACTGTGCAAAACTAAAGAGGAGGGCTAAGAATATATTCTGGGATGCTCCAGCACTCCAACATTAAAAGGTCAGAGAACTGCCGAAACCGGTTTGGCTCAGTGGATAGAGCATCAGCCTGTGGACTGAAGGGTCCCAGGTTCAATTCTGGTCAAGGGCATGTACCTTGGTTTCGGGCACTGGGGAGTAGGGGGTGTGCAGGAGGCAGATGATCAATGTTTTTCTCTCATCGATGTTTCTAACTCTCTATCCCTCTCCCTTCCTCTCTGTAAAAAAAAAAAAATCAATAAAATATATTTTTTAAAAAAAGAGGTCAGAGAACTAAAGAGGTACCAACAAAGGAGTCTGACAAAAGCAACCAATATGGTTGGAAGACAACCAAAGGTCTGAGGTGTCCTAGAGGCCAAGGGAAGACCATAAGAAGACAAAAGAGGAAGGATTGTGTTAAATGAGGTCTGAAAAGTGGTCACTACTCTAGTTCAATGACCAATGGAGTTCCTTGACAACCTCAACAAGAGCAGTTTCTATGCAGTGAGGGGAAAAAAGCCTTGTAAAGTAGATTCAAGACAGACTAGAGAAAGATGGATTTGTGACGGAGAGTAGAAATAAATCTTTGGCAAAATCTGCTCAGTAGAGTGATAAAATTGTGGGTATCTGATAGAAAAGTGAGAGCAAGACAAAGTTTATGAGAGAGGGAACCATAATAGCATGCTTGGGTAAAGGCAAGCATAATCCAGGAGAAGGAAAATCTGAGTTGTAAGAGAACATCTGGGTGTTTTCTATCTTTTAGATTAATTGACATATTGCATAAATTTAAGGTGTATAATGTATTGATTTGATAAAATCAGTACCAGAGCATTAGATAATATCTCTATCATGTTACATAATTATCATTTCTTTTTTGTGGTGAGAACAATTAAGATCCAGTCTCTTAGAAACTTTGAGATATATAATGCAGTATTGTTTACTATAATCACTAGGCTGTACATTAGATCTCCAGGATTTATTTATCTACACGTTGCAATTTTTTTTAAGATAATTTTATTGATTTTTAGAGAGAGAGGAAGGGAGAGGGATAGAGAGATGAAAACATTGATGAAAGAAACTTCATTAATCTGCTGCCTCCTGCACCCACCCTACTGGGAATCAAGCCCACAAACCAGGCATGAGCCTTGACTGGGAATCGAACTGATGACCTCTTGGTTCCTGGGTTGACACCCAACCTCTGAGCCACACCAGCTGGGCTACTAGTTACAATTTTATATTCTTAAACAGCATCTGAAGATGGTAAATGTTACCCATGTGGGGTAGTTTCTTTTGACCACGCTAGAGGACACAGGACGGAGGCACTTGCAGAGGAACTGGCTTTAGACAGGAGATGAATAGTTAACTATGACCATTTTATGAATTGTTATTTATGCAATAAGCAGAAAGAAGACAGGGGTGCAAATGTGGGGTGCGGACATGGGTCTGGGAGTCTCCAGAATCTCCCTTCTGACTGTTTCAATTTCTCCCAATGTAGGAACCTGTTTATCAGCTAACAGTGAAAATAGAGGAGAGTTATTTAAAGCTTGAGGAGAGAGAAGGTCAGAAAATGTCACTTTAAAAAAAAAGGCATTTTCATTATTAATCAAAAAATATTAAATCATTCAACTCAATAAGCTTAAAAAAACCCAATCAAATAAACCTAAGGGAAGCAAAAGGAAGAATTATTAAAAGATAAAAGCATCAAGGGATTAGAATATAAACAGTAGAACAGCTGGTTCTTTGAAAAGATCAATAAAATACACAAACCGCTTGCAAAGCTCATCAAGAAAGAGAAAATACAATTCATCACACTGGAATTTTTAAAAAATGGGATATGTATCACCAAAGAGACAAAAGAAATTTAATACAAGTATAAGGAAATATGTACAATTTTATGCCAAAAATATGGAACACTAAATGAGATTATTCCTAAGAAAACATAAATATGATCAAACTTGACTCCTGATGTAGACTGAACACTTCAATAACAATACAGAAAGAGACGATGTTGACAATGATTTTACAGGAAAGCAATATCAAACCGTTAAGATAATGTTTATATACAATTTACAATGTTAGATAGTATTAAAAAAAAATCAAAGGAAGTTTCCCACATCTTTGTATAAAACTCAGTATAACCTCCACATTAAAACTTCAAAAAATATAACAAAATATATAAATTTCTTATTTATAAATAAAAATTCTAAAAAAATTACCAAATCACATATTGCTAGAATGATAATATAGTTAGATGCCAAAATTGCATTTGAAAAACTGTTTTAAATTATTCCTGATAAAAAATTATAAAAAAGTTTAAAAATATTTATTATTAACCAACACCTAAGGACTTATTTCACAACTAGAGGCCCTGTGCATGGAGTGGTGTGTCTCTCAGCCCAATCCAGTAAGATCGTGCCTAAACAGGCAGTTGGACATCCTTCTCACAGTCCAGTACTGCTGGCTCCCAACTGCTCACCTGCCTGCCTTCCTGATTGTCCCTAACCATTTCTGCCAGCTTGATCATCCCCTAACTGCTCCCCTGCCAGCCTGATTGCCCCTAACTGCCCTCCCTTGCAGGCCTAGTCACCCCTAACTGCTCTCTCCTGCAGGCCTGGTCACCCCCAACTGCTCTCTCCTGTAGGCATAGGTCCCCCTCAACTGCCCTTCCCTGAAGGCCTGGTCACCCCCAACTTCCCTCCTCTGCCAACCTGGTCATCCCTAACTTCCCTCCCCTGAAGGCTTGATCGCCCCCAACTGCTCTCCCTTGCAGACCTGGTCCCTCCCAGCTGCCATCCCCTGCTGGCCATCTTGTGATGGCCATCCTGTGTCCACACAGGGGCAGCCATCTTTTGTGTTGGAGTGATGGTCAATTTATATATTACTCTTTTATTAGATAGGATAGAGGCCTGTGCACAGGTGGAGGCCAGCTAATTTGCCCTGACGGGTATCCCAGAGCAGGGTGGGAGTTCCCTTAAGCCATGGGACAGCCTGGGCGAGGGCCCTGTGGTGGTTTGCAACCATGCTCCCCAGCAACTGAAGCGGAGGCTCTGGTATCTGGGATTTATTTATCTTCTACAATTGAAATTTTGTAGCCTTGAGCAGAGGCCAGGGCAAGCCAGGACAGGAAGGTTGGCTTCCTCTATTGCTGGGGGCAACCCCAAGCCTCCGGTGGGCTCTAGCTCAGTGGCCGGGTCATATTTGTTGGGTTAATTTACATACTCGCTCCTGATTGGCTATTGGGCATAGCTTATAGGCGTAACAGAGGTATAGTTGATTTGCATGTTTCTCTTTTATTAGGTAGGATGAACTACTGAAGACCTGTCATTAACTTCAGAAACACCTAGTAAGTGCTGAATAAACTTTACTATATTATTGGAAGTACTACATTAAAATGAGGATGTCTATTCCTAACACTGACACTTAATATTTCTATAAAAGTAATTCTTTCCTGTCCTCAGGGGAGGTAATAGTCCAATGACTACAGCCAGTGCTTCAAAACACTTGAACATAAATTCAGGCAGGTTGATCACAAATCTTTCTGAAATATAACACAAAAAAATAAACACTCTAAGAAAAAAAAATCTGCTTTAATTGCATTTTGTTCTGACAATGTAGTAGATCTTGATGTTTGCCTAAATTCCAATGAATTAAAAATAGTCAATCTGTAAAACACTAAACAGTAAAGCAAGAATATTTCATCCCATTTTGTAAACAATTCAGGATAATGTGTAACCCATTAAACATTTGGTCTTAATGTTTGCTCGGCTGATAGTTTCCAAATGAGAAATTCTTCAGCTTAAGGTGAAAAAAAAAAGCTCAAAACTCTTGTTTTTCCTTTCCAGCTTTACTTATTGGGAAGAAGGCTCATTAAGAGTTGAATTCATTATCCTCCAGAATTTAGTTGCATCTTTGATTGCAACTCTTGAGGTTTGAGAAAGCTTTTTAAACCACCTACCACAAGGAAGTAACCAGGTGGTGTCCCTTGGTAATAATTAACCCTAATGCAAGGCAAATTTATGCCATCGAGGGTGGCTGGATTCTGAGCTTTCCTAAAGAAAAATAATTTCCAACATAACATGCAGCTCACTACCTTAACTCACTTCAACTATTTTATGTCTAAAATATCTTCTGATTCTCCTCCAGAGAATTCAGGAAATTTGATGTTTCTTTAAAAAAAAAATGCCAGGATATAACTGTAATTGGTGCAAACCACTAAAAGAAGAGGGAGTTAGCTCAGAACCCAACAGTTAAGCATATGAATATACACAAAGGTATTACTAAGAATAAGGTAAATGCACTCTTCCAAAATGCAAAGCTTCACTGAAGAACTCAACTGGAAGTCAAGCAAGAGTCACAGGAGAGAAATGGAGCAGCAGAGAGTGTGACCAAGTGGGAGCATGCCCTCACACGCGGGTTGCATGCATAACAGGACACAACGCAAGTGAGTTTGGGGATTGGTGAAAAACCCAAACATTAATATTTCTTGAAACAACCCAATGTGTTACTCTCAAACATACACAACCACCTGTAATGGCTATATGTAAAGTCCACCATAGCTCCTTTCTCTGAAAACAGCCTCCTGAGAGTTGCAGCACCCGTACTTGTCCCAGGAGACCCAGGCAGAGCCAGTGGCCCTGAGGTCGCCACCTCCACCCCCTCAGCCAGTCACACCTCCGCCCCTCCCCTGAACCGGCTCCCAGCCCTCACAGGACTGCCAGGTTCAACAGACACCAAAAGAGCCTTGGCTGAGAAAAGGCCCTACTAAACTAACAAAACACCAGCACATAAAACAGGCCATGTGTCTGACTTTATGAGCAAGAAGGCATTATAATTAAACAACTTGTATTTAAAGGCTAGCTTTAAGGGTTTAAAAAAAAGCTTTCCAATATAGCACGTTTCATTTTGCTTATGCTTTATTTTCCCAGAAAAGCTAACAAAACACTAGTTTTAAATATATGTATTGGTCAACTCCATATAAAGCCCATAGATACTGAAAAGTCTTTTTGAAAGAAGGATATTTTGAAAACACACAGGATGTGAGCTGCTGCTATACAATGGCCAAGAGCAACAAAACACTGTCACAGCTGAAAGGAAGTCTCTCATGTCCCTGCAAGAGCTCAAGGAAGGAGGCAGGTCGAGAGCTGTGCAGGCCGAGAGCTTCACACACGGCCTCCTCCTTTCCTTGGACCAGGTGGCAGGACTCTGTCTACCTGGGAATGACAAGACAACTAATATCTGAGGGCTACCCCAACGGTCACGGGTAGAGATCATCTTCTAGGAAGATGTTACAAAGATGAACTTAAAGGAAATAGATACAGACTCCATAACACAAAGCTGCGGCCAACAGAGGGGCAAAAACACCTAGGACTGAATGCTGGGAAGAATTTTCCTAACACGGAGATCTATTAAACGCCTAGCAACTTCCCCAGGGAAATAGCAGCAAAGTCACTCAGAATGAAGCGAGAAATTCATTTCTGAAAGCTTCTTTTCCAACTTGGGAAATTTAACTCTGCCTCTGCAGTCCCCAGAGAGAGCTCGGCTGAGGCTGACTGGGTGTAACCATATGTCAAAACTAATACATTGGACATGCTCCTCACCCACAATTTGCTAGAAAATAGTCAAAACTGAAAGTGCCAAAGGAGTCTTTTTTTATTGATAGGAGCATAAGCTATGACTTTATAATGTTAAAAAAATACTTTGTCCTTCGCCTAGATAAGAAAATGTTTAAAGAGGAAATGTTTAAAAGACCACAAAAAGAGGCATTTCTTTTTTTTGGGGGGGGGGGGTGGAGGAGTTGGAGGATGGAGCAGGAATGTTGGCCATCTTTCTTCCTTAACAGCAGCATTTCCACCAGAAGTGAAGCCTTCCTCTCCATCCTCCTCAACCTGGCTAATGGTCCTGGTCCAGTGCTGGGTCCTTATCCTTGAGAACTTGGCTTAAGGTGAAGTCCAAACTCCCCTCGGAAGCCCTCCTCTAGGATCCTTTGCACCATGGGAACCTCTGCTTCCCTCTAGGTGAGTGGTCATAGCCTAGGGTGGGACAGCCAGTCTCCCCGGGCAAAGCTCTTTAAGAGAGAACGCTTTCCTCTCCATCTCTGAAACCCATACTGAGCACACAAGAGGCAGGTGATCATTGAATAAATGATGGCTTATTGGTGACTGTGTGAAAACAGAAGGGAAAGATACAACTGATAAACGAGACATCAGTTCTGGTAATGGAGCTCCACTCTACTGATTAAACTGGTCAAGGTGATGGGCCAGGAAACAGAACGAGAGAGGTCATGAGTCCGACCTGCCCAGGCTAAGTTTCTTGCAGAAGTGGTCTACAAACGTTTTTGTTTCCAAAGGCATCAAAGGAAATTTAAAAAACCATATATGGCCTAACATAACTTAAAGTAGACATATAAACTTGTTCACCCTAGGTTTAAATAGTGACATGGATCTAATTCCTAGCACTTCATAAATATTGGCATTTTAAAATGAAACTGTTTTCATTTCAAGAGTGCAAATGTATCCATTCTTTTTAAAAATAATTTATTTTTTTATTTTCAAGTAAAACGATTTTAAATATAATAATGTTACATGCAATAAACACCAGTTATTCAAGAAAACTGGTCTTAAATATAATATTACATGCAATAAGCATTAATATTTCAAGAAAAAAAAGGATTTTAAGTATAATAATGTTACCAAAACTGTACTAACATAGTATGATAACACAAAAGTTGTAGAAAATATTAAAAATCAGCAAGTAACAGGATTACTTCTATTATTTTCTAAAATGTATTTTTCTCTGGCTCTATTTTTGTTCATCAGTTTATGTTGTTCATTACATTCCACAAATGAGTGAGATTATGTGACATTTATCTTTCTCTGACTGGCTTATTTCGCTTAGCATAATGCTCACCAGTTCATTCCATGCTGTTGAAAATGGTGAGAGTTCCTTCTTTTTTACAGCAGCGTAGTAATCTCTTGTGTAGATGTATCACAGTTTTTTAATCCACTCATCTATTGATGGGCACTTAAGCTGTTTCCAAATTTTAGCTATTGTAAATTGTGCTGCTATGAACATAGGGGTGCATATATCCTTTCTGATTGGTGTTTCTGATTTTTTGGAATATATTCCTAGAAGTAGGATTATTGGGTCAAATGGGAGTTCCATTTTAGTTTTTTGAGGAAACTCCATACTGTTCTGCACAGTGGCTGCACCAGTCTGCATTCCCACCAGCAGTGCAAGAGGGTTCCTTTTTCTCCCCATCCTTGCCAGCACTTGTTTGCTGTTTTGTTGATGATAGCCATTCTGACAGGTGTGAGAAGGTACCCCATTGTTGTTTTGATTTGCATCTCTCAGATGATTAGTGACTTTGAGCATGTTGTCCTATGTCGGCCTCCTTTAGGTTCTCTTTCAAAAAGTATCTATGTAGGTCCGTTGCCCATTTTGTGATTGTTTACCTTTTGTTAGGTTGTATGAGTTCCCTGTACATGTTAAGAGATTATACCCTTATCGGAGATAACATTGGCAAATATGATCTCCCATGCCATGGGCTTTCTTGTTGTTTTGTTGATCGGTTCTTTTGCTGTGCAGAAGCTTTTTATTTTGATGTAGTCCCATTTGTTTTCTTCTTCGTTTCCATTGCCCTAGGAGCTGTACTGGTAAAGATATTTCTATGATATATGTCTGATATTTTGTTGCCTATGGATTCTTCTGAGATTTTTATGGCTCCCCATCTTATGTTTAAGTCCTTTATCCATTTGGAGTCTGTTTTTTGTGTATGGTATAAATTGGTGATCTAGTTTCATTTATTTGCATGCATTTGTCCAATATCTCAACACCATTTATTGAGGAGACTATCTTTTTTTCCATTGTATGCTCTTGCCTCCTTTGTCAAATATTAATTGTACATAATAGTTTGGGTCAATTTCTGGGTTCTCTGTTCTGTTCCAGTGGTCTATATGTTAGTTCTGATGCCAATACCAGGCAGTTTTGAGAACAGCGGCTTTGTAATACAGCTTGATATCTGGTACTGTGATCCCTCTAACTGTGTTCTTCTTTCTTAGGATTGCTGCACCTATTTGGGGTCTTCTTTTATTCCAAATGAATTTTTGGAGAGTTATTTCTAGGTCTGTGAAATATCCCATTGGTATCTTAATGGGGATTGCATTGAATCTATAGATTGCTTTGGGTAGTATGGGTATGTTAAGATGTTGATTCTACCAATCCATGAATACAGTATATTTTTCCACTTGTTTATGTCTTCCTCTATCTTTTTTTTCAACGCCCTATAGTTTTCTGAGTATAGGTCTTTTACCTCCTTAGTTAAGTTTATTCCTAGGTATCTTAATTTTTTGGTGCAATGGTAAATAGGATTATTTTTGTTTGTTTGTTTCTCTTTCTGTGAGTTCATTATTGGTGTATAAAAAAAACCATAGATTTCTGGGTGTTAATTAACTATCATACTTCTGAACAACAAAAATAGTTATAAAAAGTAAATATTTTTATTCACTGTGACTAAATGGTTCTAATTTCATTTTTTTCCAATTATCACAACTATTAATAGAATGTATTTTAACAAATGTCTAATTTCACAATTAAAATTTAAAGATTTTTTTTGAGGAAACACATTTCTCAATGAGATCTATGGTGATAGGTGTTTTGTTTTTTCCCCAAGTATTTCATGTACCTATGAATAGTTTTTATGGCTAGAATAGGAACTTTTCAACAGCCATTCTATTTCAATTTTTGTACTAGAAATATAAACTAAAAAAAGTTATTCATGTAAGTAAGTTGATAGGAATGGAAGTTTTACATAAGTGGCACTTAATTCTTGGACCTTCTTCTGAGATTTAAGCCCCCCAAATCATAAATAATTAAACAAAATTTTATATAGTAATCCCTGTTCCTGGAAAAATTATTTATGATCATCTTCAGTTTTAAAAAAATTTAGAAGCTACTTGATTTGCAAAAGGATTAATTTCCAAGTAGTTAGATTCATTCCCTTTCTCAACATCAAGCCACTATTCTGATGGTCCTTTTGTCTAACACCCTGCGGTAGAGAGATTATTTCCTGTGACAATACACCTTGATGAGACTGGAGAGAGGTAAAGTCAGGCCACCCATTAGTACAGGTTTGTTTCTGGGCAGATCCATTTTAGGAAAGAGTGCAAAGAGAAGGTGAAGATCTGAAAGTGTTTCCTTATAATTCTGGATGGGCTTAGAACCTCTTGGAAAGAGTCCAAGTATCTCAGAAGTAACACCCGACCCAAGTTTGTTGACTTCAAGGGCCAAGTGCCAGAGGCATGTCCTGAAAGAGAGGAAACATTCAAATACAGGCAGAAGAGGAGGGGGGATGCTTAATAGAGAAGCCATCTCTTTAGTGGAGAAGAAAAAACAAGCCCAGCAGAGACACACAGAGAACCACCAACACAAAGTATAGCAACCAAACCTGAATGCACAGGTGACCCAGTGAGCCAGGCATCCCACTCTAAGTGCATCAGAGCAAAAATGCACCATCTAAAAAGTGAGATTTTTTTTTGCCCTGACCAGTATAATGTGGCTCAGATGGTTGCACATCATCCCATGCACCAAAAGGTCGCTAGTTCAATTCCTGGTCAGAGCACATGTTGTCCAACCAATCAGTGTTTCTCTCTTTCCCTCTCCATTCCTCTCTATGTAAAATCAATAAAAACATGTTTTTAAAAAAATAGTGTTACAAGGAGGGCAATCCAAACACAAACAAGAAAAATACATCAAAACAAAGCAGACCAAGAGAAAGAACAGACAAAAAGAAAGATGGTCCCTCCATCACAGGCTAGTTTAGAGAAGGGAAACAGGTAGAGATCATGTATGGAGACAAAGTACACCAGGAGCAGATACCTTTGGACGAATCCCACCAAGACTGCTCCAAGTGAACAGAAATCATTTTTGTACTTGGTAGAAAATTTAGTATTACAGTAATGCAATCAGTGCCAAAAGCATAGGCCTCGCTAAAAGAAGACTAAATAGAAGCAAATTCAACCCATTTTCTGATAGTTTCTAATTTTCTATAGGTAGATCTTTACATTATGGAGAGAATACTTAAAGACATAACTCATGTTTTTACCTTCCAAAAGATAGCTGTAACAACTTTCCATTAATTTTTCATTGTGAATCATTATTGCCAAGATATCAGTTCTTTTCAATTTGATCTACAGATTCAAAGCAATCCCAACTAAAATACCAGCAAGAAATTTTTTAGATATTGGCAGACTGATTCTAATGTGTTACAGAGAGGCAAAAGATCCAGAATAAGCAATGCAATTTATACAGAGGAACAAGGCTGGAAGAATGATACTACCTGACTTTAAGACTCACTATAAAGCTATAGTAATCAAGATCGTATGCTATTGGTGAAAGGACAGATACATCCATGGAACAGAACATAGAGCCCAGAAATAGACTCACATAAATACAGTCAACTGATCTTTAATAACAGAGCTAAGGCAATTCAATGGAACAAAGATAGTCTTTTCAACAAATGGTGCTGGAACATCATCCCTGTACAAGAAAATGAATCTAGACATACACCTTACACCCTTCACGAAAAATAAACTCAAATTGGATCATAGACCTGAAAGTGAAACACAAAACTATAAAACTCCTAAAACACACGTCAGAACTGGTTTGGCTCAGTGGATAGAATGTCCGCCTGCGGACTGAAAGGTCCCAGGTTCGATTCGGCCAGGGTAATGTACCTTGGTTGTGGGCACATCTCCAGTGTGGGGCGTGCAGGTGGCGGCTGATTGATGTCTCTTTTATCAATGTTTCTGACTTTCTATCCCTCTCCCTTCCTCTCTGTAAAAAATCAATAAAATATATTTTAAAAAATTAAAAAAACACAAAACTTCTAGAACACAGGTGAAAACCTAGATACCTTGGATATGGCAATGACTTAAAATACAACACCAAACGCATGATCCATGAAGAAACTATTGGAAAGCTGCACTTCACTAAAATTAAAAACTTCTGCTCTGAGAAAGATGCTGTCAAGAGAATGAGAAGAAGGGCCATGGACTGGGAGAAAATATTTGCAAGAGACACATCTGATCAAGGATTGTAACCAAAATACACAAAGAACTCTTAAAGCTCAATAAAACAAAACAACCCAATTAAAAAATGGATCGAAGACATACATATGGCAAACAGAAAAAAATGCTGCATGTCATATGTCACCTGGGAAATGTAAATCAAAAAACAACGAGATGCCATACATGCCTATTAGAGTGGCTACAATCCAGAATGCTAACAAAGCAAATTCTGGCAAGCATGTGGGACAAGGGCTCTCACTCAGTGCTGGCAGGAGTGCAAGACAGAATGGCCACTTGGGTAGAAAGTCTGGTAATTTCTTACAAAACTAAGCATACTTTTACCATATGATCCAGCAATCATGCTCCCGCTTATTTATACAAAAGAGTTGAAAACTTATGTCCACACAACGACCTGGATGTGGATGCGTCTTATAGTTTTATTCAGAATTGCCAAAATTGGGAGCAACTAAGATGTCCTGAATGGAAAAATTAACTTTGCACATCCAGATAGTGCAACAATTATTCAGCACTAAAAAGAAAAGGGCTATGGAGCCATGAAAAAGTCATGGAGGAACCTTAAATATATATTACCAAGTAAGAGAAGCCAATCTGAAAAGGCTGTATACTTTATGATTCTAACTCTATGACATCTGGAAAAGACAAAAATAGGAAGATAGTAAAAAGATCAGTGGTTGCCAGGGGTTAAAGAAAGGGATGAATAGGTGGAACACAGAGAATTTTCAGGGCAGTAAAACGATTCTGCGTTATACTGCAAGGGTGAATGCAGGTCATTCTACATTTGTCCAAACCCAGAGAATGTACAACATCTAGTCTAGATTCTAGAATGAGCCCTAGTACAAAATGGAGTGTGGGTGACTATGAGGTGTCATTGTAGGTTCATCAATTGTAACAAATATACTACTCAAGGTGGGGGATGTTGATGATGGGGAGGTTATTCATGTGTGGGGCAGGGAGTATTTAAGAAATCTCTGCAACTTCCTCCTAATTTTTTCTATGAACCTAAAACTTCTTTTTCAAAAATAATAAGAAATCACCCTGATGATAGGTTATTTCAGAATTTTCAAAGAGTATTTATTAGAACTCCTTTTTTTTAGCCCTCAATCAAGGGAAACCGAGTCAATGTTAAATCCACTTGGAAAACGTAAGTCAAACAAAAACAAAAGAAGCTTAAAACCTTTTACATGTTCATCTGCAAAGAGAACATCCCAGCAGGATTCAATTATTTCCCAAAGTCATTAGGTAAATTTTCTCTGACAGTATCTCTCAGGTCCCTGTTCACAAAACAAATTTTAGAAAATCCTGGATGATAAACAAATGGTCTAAAATGGGGCTATGTCAATGGGAAAAATTCTGGAACAAGCTTCCAGTTCCAAACTATACTGAATTCTTTATGGGATATTCAGCATCTCTTATGCTGCTAAGAAGGGAATCTATGTTTGAACTTACACATTACAACATGACCAACTCCTACATATATACATCATGAAATGAGTGTGAGTGCAGATGTGTAGGCATGTGTGTGTGCGCGCGCACACACACACACACACACACACACACACACACACACAGTTATAAATTATGTAAAATAATGCTCATGGCAGCATGATTCATAATGGCTCCAAACTGAAAATAATACAAATGCCCAGTAATGGTAGAATGGATAAGCAAATGACAGTACCTTCACATAACAGGTGTGGTATTCGGAAGAATGCCCCTTTCCCAAAATTCCACATCCTAATCCCTGGAATCTGTAAATACTACCTTACATGGCAAAAGGATTGTGGGGGTGTGATGAAGTTAAGAATCTTGAGATGTAGAAATTATCTGGATTGGCCTAAATATAGTCAAACGTGTTCTTAAAAGAGAGCAGAAGAAGAGCAGAGAACATGCGAAGAGGACACAGATGCTGGGGTGCCATGCTTTGAAGACGGAGGAAGCAATGCCAAGCTAGGGAGAATAAGCAGCATCTAGAAGCTGGGAAGACAAAGGAACAAATTCTCTCCTCAGAACCCACAAAAGGGAGGAGACTGCCAATATCTCTACCCTAGCCCGGGGAAACTGATTTCAGAATTCTGACCTACAGAAGGATTAAGCTGTGCTGGTTTAAACCATTAACTTCGGGAAAATTTACAACAGCATTAGGAAACTAATGCAGTGGGATGCTATACAGAAATGAGAAAGAATAGAGCATATAAGCAAGATTCTTACAGGCATAGGTAGCATTTGGTAAACACAGCAAGACTCAATGGGACATACTGTATAATGACATTTACAAAAGCCCAAAAAACAAGCCAACCTAATGCACAGGGTTAGAGATAAGGACAGCAAGTGTCTCTAGGAGGTGGCACTGACTTGAAGGGAGGTAAGGGTACATTTGGATAATAGTCTCTTTCTTATTATGGGTCCTGATTACAGGGCTATCACATACTCTAAGAAAATTCATTGAATTATATCCCTATAATGTGTATACTTTTCTCTCCAAATATTATATATCAACAAGAGTTCTGTTAAAAAAAAAAAAAAGAAAAGAACTACATGTTGTTCTTTCTCTTTTAAGCATTACATCCAAATGACTCATAAAATAAACCCTTTTCAGGGAAGTACTGGCTGGGAGCAATCCCAGAGCCTGTGTTCTCACACAGTGAGGGAAAGAAACAAAGATAAGGAGGCCCTGACGGCACCCAAACAGTCGATAAGGAAACAGGAAGATTTAGGTCTCTGGCAAACAAAAATAAATCAATGTTTCTAACAGAAAGAATATAATATGTGTTTACAAATAAAAGGACTCTAGAGCTAGACTCCCTTTTTTTTCCCAAAAAAAAATCCATTCTATTATTTTATAGTAACAACAGTAGAGTAATAATTTAGTAGAGATGTCCCAGTGACTCCACTGGACTAAGGAAGATGCAGGCAAGCCTGCAGACTCCCATCTGGAGAAGATGACAGGAAAGACAATTACCACTGAGGAAAGCCTGCCCAGCCAACAAGATCACGATGCTACTACTGTGCCCTTTCTTTTGTTCTCTTATCAAGTGAAAGGAGAATAAAAAGTATAAATACTTTAACCTTGACACAGCATATATTATAAAATACCAGAGGTCCAGTGCATGAAATTCATGCACTGGTAGGGTCCCTAGCGGCTGCTGGCTAGGTACTCCCTCTCTGTCCCCCTCCCACTCCCGGCCAGCTCCACCCTCTGGTCAAACTCACAAATGAAGTCCCGGTGGAGGGGACAATTTGCATAGTGCACTTTTATTATATAGTATAATCAATATATATCATGGTAGAGTTTAAAACAAACATATAGTATTTCCCTGTTTGCTTGTTTTTAACTCAGCCATTGCTTCCTCTGGCAAATAAGATCAGAATGAATCTGAATGCAAAGTCACATGGTTTGTATAATTCAAAGCTTTCAGAGTTACAGTCAGAATAATTGCAAGTAAAAAAAAATTACAATAGCTTTGAAAGGCTAGCACTGCACTGTATTTTTTATTTTACATCTTATTACAAATATATTGTATTATTATTATTATTATTATTATTATTATTATTATTTTATTAGGCATTCAAATTAGGCCTAAGAGCAAAGTTTCTTGTGGTCAAAACATTTAATAGAAAGTAATTCAGCTTTGGCTACTTATAAATCTGTCAAACTCTGTGAACCATCCCCAGAGAATTAAATCCCCTTTTTACATAATGGCAATTATTCAAAATGCCTGGCTTGAAGAATGAAATGGACTAATCAAAGATGAAGAATGTTTATGAACCACTAGTTTGAGGGTTTTATCTGATCATTTTAAGGAACAAAAAAAAATTATTCTTTCTCTCTTTTATTATTACTGAGAAAACATTTTCCTTGAAAATTCTACATTTTTGTGGAATGTCATTCAGTAAAAGAAGGTTATGGATAAGATTCATTATGACAAGTAATAAACATTCCTGAAAAGAACATATAGATAACATGTCTTATTAAGCTCAAAGACTGCTTCTTTTTACAATGAATTAAAATTATAAATTGTTCTTCTATATCACATGGTTTCACAAATAAAGAATGGGTTTAGAGCTTGGCTCTGTCCTCCAACTCACCTTGTGATATGTATTGAGTCCTCTCGGACCCAGGCATGGATTTACAGTCATCAACACATACACAGATTAGATCATGAAGGTCTCTGTGTCCCCCTAAAGTCCCTTGTGCTACTGAAGATGAAAAAGACGCTGGGATAGCAGAGCTATATTTCTTAGAGAAGTCTCTGGATCAACTCAACTAGCATGGGAAGGAGGGGGGTAAAATGCAGATTCCTGGGCCACACCTAGATTTACTAATTGAATGTTAGAGTAGTGTCTAGGAATCTTTCAATTAATCAAACTCCTTAACTGGTTCTATTTTTTTTTATGATTTTTTAAATTGATTTTTAGGGAGAAAGGGAGAAAGAGAGAAACAGTGATTTGAGTGTGGAACATCAATCAGCTGACTGATCCCACAGTCCGGGCATATGCCCTGACTGGGAATCAAACCAGCAACCTTTGTGAGCACAGGACAACACCCAACCAAGTGAGCCACATGGGCCAGGGCCTTAACTGATTCTGAAATTGTGTATAGCTTAAGACCCAAAGCAACACGTGTGTCTGTGAATGCCACAGGGTTTTGGAACCTGACACTGCCATCTCTAGCATGTGTGACCATAATAAAGTTACTTCACCTTCCAGAGTCTTGATTCCCTACCTATTCCCAGAAACAACAGTACCTACCTCCAAGAGTATTAGAGAACAACACAGAATAATCTACATAAAGCTTTCAACACACTGCCCAACCCACTGCAACTATTTTAAAGTGCTATTATGATTACAATATGTAAAAAAATTAATTTTCTGATTATATTTGGTTGAGTGACTGATTAACCCTTCATTACAGCAAAATAAATATTTTAAAGGAACCCTAGAAACATGTCTTCTGATTAAAAATAAAAAAGTGTGAGTGCTTGGATTTTAAACAATATCTAATGGCAAATGGCAGGTATCCTGTATAATAAAGAGCTAATAGGCTAATTAGACTAAACAGCAGAATAACCATCCAGATGACTGACCATCCAGATGACCTTTTGGACGAAGCTGAGACTGCAAGGACCAAGCAGCCTTGCATGAATTTTGTGCATCGGGCCTCTAGCGTGGCTATAAGAACGCATTCTGAAAATGCAGTTCTACAGTCAACTAGGCTTTCATTTTACAGCATTCTAAATGGAGCTGTCGGAGCTGACTCGGGGGAGCCTGAAACTGCTCCTGTGAAACATCTGACTTCCCATCCAGTAGCACAACCAAAGCACTCACCTGGATAATTATGTATTTGGCTCAGATTTTTTTTTTATCATTTATATCTTTTGCTTTTATCTTAAAAAAAAAATCCCTCTGTACTATAAGGCAGAGATTAGAAACACACCTGGGACTTCTGAGGACCTGAAACAGCACATGTATTTAATTATGGTGAGGTTTCTGGCATTATCATTCTAAACATGCTCATGCTATATCCATGAAAAACAGAAAAAAAGAAAGCGACAGGGAAATGCAGACAGCACACAGGAAGTTTAATCTTCAGATAATCTCAAATGAGTTTGTGCAAGCAGAATTCCAAATGACCACACGTCAATATAAAGCACCAAACCTGCCCCTCCAATATCCGCTCTCCAGAGATGGCTTCCAGGGCATTTCTGGGATGGATCCCCATCCAAGAACTAGGTTCCCAGAGGAGCCATGACTGTGGCAGGGCAGTTTCCATGGCGTGGTGGGCACCCAATATTCACTGCTTGATCCCACACCAAGAAGCTGTGGATCTGGATTACATGACCCCTCTTTCAGAACACCCAGCATCCTAACATATATATAACTTCTCTCTGTTTCCCTAGAAGACAGTGAGCTCAAGATTCTAGCACATGGGAAGAGAAGACACAAAAGAAGCAAGTGGAGAAGCAGGAATAGTCATGATCAGCAACAGGCTCTGAAGAGTAGGACAGTAGAGCAGCAAGGATGGGGAAAAGGCAGAAGGCGGCTGGCACAGCAGCTTTGGGGTACACAGAGTCTAGCCTGTAGTTGGGGCACAACACTATAGACAAGAGTAACAGTTATTAATTATAACCATGGTATAATAAGGGCCACCAATTACTAAACAGTTGTTTACAGTCATGACTAAGTGCTTTGCATACATTGCCTAATATAGTCTTTATAACAACCCATGACATAGTTGTGAGAATCCCCATTGCACAAGCAAGGAAACTGAGGTTGAACACTTAGCACTTAGTAAGTACTCAATACACCACAGCTCTTTTCTGATAAGCAAACAAGTTAATGTAACTGAATGTATTTTTAGAAGGTTGACTTTGGTACTCCAAATATATCCTATGTAATAAATATGTATGCTAAGTGTCCAGTTGACTGGTCGGCCATTCAACCAATCAAAGTGCAATATGCTAATGATATGAAAAGGCCACTCAACTGCTCACTATGACGTTCACTGATCACCAGGAGGCAGATAGTCGGTCAGTTCCACCAATCGTATGACATGCACTGACCACCAGGGGGCAGACATGCCAACCTGTAGGTTAGCTTGCTGCTGGGATCCAGCCAATTGAGACTGAGCGAGATAGACCAGACAGGCCCTGGAGCCCTGCC
>PVJN01028599.1:0-27080 GCA_004026805.1 Lasiurus borealis
GTAAGAAGAGAAGATGTAAGGCCTGCTCTGGCCAAATCTCCCATCCATGTCATAAGACTTGGCTGACTTGTGACTGCACCACAGAACCTGTGGTATCACAAAGATGAACTAAGGAGGAAGGGCGCCTCTCCTTATTTCACAGGCTGGGTTCTGCAGGAGACTTTGTTATGCATGTTCTCTCTTTTCAAAAAAAAAAAAAAAAGCTACATTTAAATTGAGTTAATTAAAATAAATGAATAAATAATAAATGGATGGATGTCACATTTTCATCTTATTTCACTTACTTCAGCTGTTTCTAAATCTTTGTTTCACTCCTCAGGCCTTGAATTTCTTTTAATGAAGATGGAAACAAATAACTTGAAAAGACTTAAGATTTTTCACATTTTCTGCTTCATTGTCCGAAAGGTCAGTATTTTACACGTGTTGTTCTTTCCCTTCAGACACTACAACATGTCCATGGCATCCCATTACCTAGAATTAGCAGCCATTTACCTGTGATCTCTCTTGTTGAAATGCAGGCTGGCTGTGCCTTTTCCTTTGATGCAAATAACAGCAATTTGTTTCCTTTAAGAATCATAATATTTTCTTTCATTACCTTGGAGAAAATACTGGCGGAAAGAATGTTTAAAAGTGGTTTGTGGCTGCTCTGCCCAGGCTGATGTCTCAGCAAACAGGCTCTGTGGTTTCAGAAGGAAGAAGTGGAGATCACAGAGAGCCATAGTGGCAAGGAGAGGACAATGACATGTGAGAAAGTGAGATGGGAACAAGGACACCAAGGTGTTCAAATAAAGCCTTGGCGATGATTCCTTAAAGAATATCCAGTCAGGTTTCTGGCAAACACTTTATGGGCTTCCTTTTGTTGTCACCTCAACTACATCACCGTAGTTCCATGTAATTCGGTATTCTTTAATGGATATCCTATTGTGCCAAAAACAAAGAGTTTGCATTTCCTTAGACTCACTGAAAAAGGCAGAATGCAGGAATAGAATTTGGAGAATATATATGCTCATACTGAACAAAAATACCTGAGGAGATACATTTTCAACCAGCTCAGTAAAGGATCTACGGCATCCAGGGGTATGAAACATGTGGTGGGTTAGGTTAGAGAGATTCTGGAATAGGGCCTTAGGGCCAACTGATCACTCTGACCTCAATTTCCCCTTCAATAAAAGTGAGGCGAGTGGATGTAATGGCTTTCCAGTAATTATTTCCAAAGGCCATTTTTATCTGCATGTCTCCTGAGGAATATTTGCTTAAAAATATTTCTACACCCCCCAAAATAGGGCTTACAAAATAACAACTCATTTGTCTTTTCATTTATTTATTCAAAGACATATACAACTTCTAATCAGAGCTTCTAATCAGCAAGAGATGAACAGGGTTAGCACATTAGGCTGCTAAAATATTTGCCAAAAGTAAATAAGCTTAGCTCAGTTATCCTGCATGATCTGATCATGGGAAGATGTATGGTTTCTGCTAAGTTCTCAGGAAAACTGGAATAAGCTTATGGACTCCCTTTATCATCAAGGCAGACTCCAAAGTTGCATGACTTTGGGACAGTTGATTATCCTGTTTCTGCTCCAGCAGGAATTTCTGCAATTCTGTGATTCTTCCCTTCTTGTCAAATTGGGTATGACAATTTGTAATATATATATTACATTATTTTTATGGTCACAATAATGATCTTTATTATCAATTGGCAGCAACCAATCATTTTTTGCAGAAAGTTCAATGTTAAAAGGAATAACTTCACTCAGTTTTGATAAGCCTTGTTGCATCCATTTCTTTTACAAAGCAAAGGGCAGCTCAGAGAGAAACTTGAGCTTCTAGGTATTCCTTGGGCTCACCCTTGACTGATCTTTGACATTGTAAGCAATCATCAAAAATAATGTGCCAAGAAAAAAAATGCAAGATACAGTACTGAGTCATGTTAAGCTTTACCATGTAAGTCTTACCTGCTGGAGGTTTATGAACCAAGCCAAATAGAATGAATTCTTTGATCAATGCTGTTGATTCACCCTATCACATGCCCAATCACCCCAACAATTAAGATGAAATCCAAACTTCTTCTGTGAATGAATCTAACTTCAATCTACATCTTCAATCATATCTTCTTCTCTATGCAGTTCAGAACAAATAATCACTGGTACCTTCTTTGTGCCAGACCACATACTAGTAATAGACAATAGTGATACAAAGATAAATAAAACACAGTCCTGCCTGCGAGATGCTCACAGCCTCTTATCTGAAGAGGGAGGCTATTGACACAGATTTAACAGAAAACACACTCGTACTTTGTTGGATTGTTATGAGGGTCACATGAGATAGCATATTTGTGCTTAGCATGGTACTGGTCACAGGGTAACAGCTAGTTAAATGGTGTGATTACTTGTGGTAAGTCTCTCTTGAGTGGCTTTGTTTTCCTCTCTTCTCCCAACCCATACTCTCTCACATTTGCACACATATAACCACCACCACCACCATGAGACTAATAGCCCATTGCCCCATCTTCCAAACAGTACATTGGCAAGTCATTTGGATCCTACTGAATATTTTACAAAGAGATAGGGAGGAGAATTAGCAACAAAACATAAGTTCTTCACCTGACAATTCAGTGTTTCCTCTAAACATGTCCTCTCCAAGACCTGCCACTCCATCTTTCTACCCACTCCACTCACCACTACCCCCAGATAGAGTCCACTCTATTGCTCTGAGCTCCAGCCCTCCCCACTCATGGAGGGAAAACAGCCTTGTAGTTTAGGAGCTCAGCATCTTAGAAATCACTTGAATTTTTTTGTTACAGAAATATGTTCCTTCGCTGTTCATTTTGAGGGGAGTGGTTGTAGATTGGGTTTCTCTCCCCTATTAAAATTTTCACCCAACAAGAAGCAGATCTGTGGCAGGCAAGGGGGACTGAATATTGCTTTTCTAAGAAAATAAGATTACCTCTTCACTTTGGGGCTCAAAAACAACAAGTACCAAATTTGCTTAAAACTGAAAATCTCACCAGACATTCTCTGTAATTGACTGTCAATTGAGCTCTGGGAGAGCAGAGAAAGGGTCAGGCAATAGTCAATTTTCTCTGCTGAATTTCCACCCCTGAATGTTGTCTTCCAGGAACAAAAGCCCAGTCTTTCCAGCTTGCCCAGGACTCTCTGAGCCATCCTGACCTCTCATACACTCCCTGGATGTATCCCCACTATGCCAGGACTTCACTCCACTTCCACAGTTTGCTGATGCAGCCAAGAAGAGCCATGTTTCTCAGAGAAGAAAAGAGCATAGTCTTAGAGGCACTCCATGATTTCGCCTGCAGCTGCATGCTCTCTATCCTCCCTCATTCCATCTCATGGAACAGGAAGTTATAGCAGTGCTACTCAAATCAAATGTCGCATATAACATAGTTTTATGACAAACCTCCAAATTTCTACAAGCAAAAACACAAAAGAAAACTTATAGATTGACAAATAAGTGTAATTGTGTTATTTATGCATCATTTGGGCTTTGTTACTTCTTCTGAGAAATCAGAAACAGCCTCCTAGAAGGTGGGCCAGGGGCAGGGTTTGGGCAGTATTAGTAACTGGAACCCCTGACCTTCAACCAAACTCAGGCATTTCTCACTGTCATTTGCCTCTGTACCCTGTACACATGCACATAATTGTAATGCTAGAAAAGGCTGAATCAAATATGTCCAAGACATTTTTTGATTAGTGTTTATCCTTATCTAGAATTATCAGGTACACAGTAATCTATTTTTCTATGTTTTTAATATGATTTGGCTGCTGTGAGACTTACAACATGTCTTTTCTTAGGTACAGAAAGTTCATGGATTGTATTTTAATGCTGAAATTGCTGTTGCACTAACAGATCCTCCTATGGGTGTTGGCGAATGCTGGTGAAGAGAGATAGCTATCAAGTCATTTCTTTTTGTTGTGTCACCTTAAACTTTTGGAGGGGCAAAGTGAGAGTTATTGCTATGGATGTAGTTTCCTCATCTGCATTATAGGATCATCATACATCTGGTGCCTCTATGTGGTTATTCTATCAAATGTGTTTTTACTACAACTAATAAATTGATACTTTGAGAACTGCTGATCAATGACTATTGTAGTATACAACAATGAAGTCAGAAAATTAAACAGGATGATTATTGATCACTTTGGTAAGGGGAAAAGGAAGCATAAGAAATAAGTAAAATAATATGTACCTGGAAAAGACACTAGGTGAGTCATCTATCCAGTAAAATTATTCCCAATTTTTTTTATTACGTTTCCTACATTAATACATGTTGGTTGCACCCAGCACAGTGGGTTTTGTCAGAGTCTTTATTGCTGAAAAAAATTAGAAAACAGTTTCTTTAAGCATAAAAATGTGCAAAACTTGAAAATATTTTTTGCAACCTTTACTCTCAAGGATCACAAGAGCAGCAGAATTGTGAATGCCAATTAGGGAAGTGAACTGGAGAGCTGGCTTTTTCACGCCACCAAAAAAGAGAAATGACCAGATTACTCATATGTGCAGATTCGCTGTCTCTCCTCCAAATGTCTTGGCCATTCCAGAAGCCAGCCTCCAGTTCATTGGTCACAATCAGTGCTCACAGTAGTTCTGCATAAAGAATATAATAGAATTCTGAACTAACATTGGGACTGCAAATAAGGCAGGCCAAGCACTTAATAGGCGAAGCAAAGTACAGAGACAAGTTCACATAATCCTGTTACTAGCATGCGTTTTGAGTAGCCTCTCCCAATGCTAGCTCATATCTCCATTTAGGCACCACACATCACTGAGCCCACTCAAGGCAACAGACCGGGATGATAGTGGTGTGAATATAGAAAAATAAAAAGCATAGTCTCTGATCTCCAAAAAAAGGGATGGAGAGAAGAACAGAAGGTCTGAGAGAGGAAAGAAAGCTAAGTGGGATACAAAAAGAAAAAGGAGAAGGGGGAAGAAACACAAAGATATATAGATGGATCTGTGGGTGTTTCCTCCATCAAAAACACGATTTATGAAGCTTCAATTTCTTCCTCTAGTGACATTTCCTTGCCACATATATAAATGGTAGTGAGCACACACATGTGTACCCTTCCCTATCCAACCTCTTACCCCTTTCTAACTACTCTCTCTTATTCAAGTGTGAAGATGAACCTCACCATCTCCAGTTTTCCAAACCTCTTCCCTCACACCCTTTTACAATTAGCCTTTTCCTCCATTTCTCCCCCAGAAGGAGCATTTGCCAATGTTATTGCTAGCTTCTGCTGAATCCAAATGAAATCTTTTTAAGTCTTTAATCCTGTTAGCATTATTGATTAACTCCTCTTGGAACTGTCCACATCTTGGTCTTCTGTATTACTAATTTTCTTGGATTAACCCCCCATCATTCTGGCTGTTCTCTTCTTCATTTCTTTTGTAGGCTGTCTTTAACCACAACTTCCTTGGTTTCCCTCAGACTTCTGTTCTTAGCTGTCTTTTTCCTTACATCATGGTCACATTTTTGGCTTCAACTTCAACCTAGCTGATTGCTTTCATGCCTCATACTGAAGTCTATGTTTCCAGCCAGTCTATGTGAGGAAAGAGATTGAGGTACATTCAAATCTTGTATCAAACTTAGAAATGATGTGTTGCAAACAAAAGCTCTTACAAAACTCAAGATAAAGAATAATTTTGAAGCAAGGCCAGTGCAGAGGATTCACTGATTTCCATCTTGTCAATGATCATGAAGATCCAAATGGACAAGTGTTGAGCAACTGATTCAAGGACACAGCCAAAGGGGCATTGGAGATCAGGGCCATAGACTATGGAAAAACAACAGGGAGGAACTCTGTTCTTGTGAACACTGTGTATAGGAAAGGATTGCAATCATAACTCCAGAGCTAGTTCCACAGCATGAGTGAAAATACTGATAAAATACTTCCTATATTTCCACCTAAGACCAAGGAAATTCAAGGGCATGCCAGTGGAACAAACAATCAGAGACATATGATTTATTGGTCAGAATTAGAGCCTGAGGGGTCAGAAGTTTAGGCAGGTCATTAATATTCTGTATCCATGAAGTTTTAAATATATAATTTTACAGGCATCCTTTTAAAATTTTATCTTACTGGTTTCTTCCTAGAGTTCTAGATGTCAAAATAATCTTGAATTTCTCTGCATCTGTCATATTAGCTCTTTTGGTTGCATGGCTTTGTATCATCTGCAAATTTTATGTGGCCTTCTATGTTCTTTCCAAGCAATTGACGAAATGTTGAAATCTGCCCAGCCATGTGACATTTCTCTCCACATTTCCTCCAGTTGACATCAACACCTTTTGAGACGTCATTGTTCGCCTAGCTATAATTCACCTGATTGTCCCGACATCCAGCTAATAATTCATGTTGTATTTACCAAACTATCATGAGAATCTTTGGCAAATGCTCTTTTGAAACCAAAGCAGGCTTTTCTAAAGGTTCCCCCAATTTTTCCTGTTCCACTAATTTAGGAGTGTAATTAACAAAGAGGATGATTATTAGTTTGGCACAACTTTGCCTAATGAGTCACTGCTTCCTCTTCTCTGTGCTCACAAGCCATCTGTTTAATATTCTATTTTAGAAGCTTTCTCTGGAATAAAATTATATTTGCCAATGTGTAGTCTTCAGAATCCCTCATATTCAAAATTGGAAGAGCATTTGTTCATCACAAATTTTCTGGCCTTGTTTTCATTCTTGATCAGATGGTTCAAAGATGCCTGATAGTGACTCCGAGCTCACAGAGTCCTTATAAAACAAAATCTTCCAAAATTCCTAAATGCTCTTAATATTTTCCCACTTATCTTCAATTTTTCTTGCCAGCTTTTAATGAGATTATAGATAAACCAGACCTATTTCCAGTCTTGTTGGAGAAGCTACAAACAAAAGTGGCTTTCCCTTTTCTTTGTTATTTGTTAGAATCTCACCATCTGTCCCAAGCAATTGGGTTTCATCCATCCTTTTGGTTCTGAACATACCTTCTATCTTTATTCATTTATTTTGGCCTCAGCTAATTCTGAGCTTAGTTTCCTGACAGTATTCACACCATGTTCTGGTTGCTCCATCTACTTCTGAAACAAAATCTGCTGGCGTGGCATTCCAGCATGTGATTGCATTCCAAGGCTTTCTGTGTAGCCACATCAATCATACTCCTCAACTATTCTGAATGTCACAAATCCCTCTCTAGAGATCTCTTGCTCCCTAAAATATCTGAACAGCATGGGCCTAATTGCCATGATCTGTTGAATCTTCTTTATTTAAATATTTTTATTGATTTCAGAGAGGAAGGAAGGGAGAGAGAGGGAGAAACATTAATACTAAGAAGGAATCATGAATTGGCTGCCTCCTGCATGCATGCCCCACACTGGGAATCAGGCCCACAACCCAGGCATGTGCCCTTGACTGAAATCAAACCTGGGGCCTGCTGGTTCATAGATGGACGCTCAACCATTGAGCCACGTCAGCAGGCATTGAATTCCCTTGGGTCTTCTTCCATCGAATAAGAGTTCCAGACAAAGAAGGAATGTATTGGGCTTGTATGTGTTTGAGTGACAAGGTAAATAGCAGTCACGTACCATGCCTAAGATGCTCTCCATAGTCCCTTTTCAAGATCCTTCCCATTTCACCACAATCTTGTCTCAAAAATGAAAACTTGCAGATTTTTGCTTCCTTTCTTCCTACTTTGTAATTCATTTGCAGGTGGCTCTGCTCATAATAAATCATTAGCCTAAGGAAGGACCTCCATTCCTGTTTTTTAATTGGGAGTTCTGACCACTTGTTCTGACTCAAACTAAGTTCCTGGCTCACTTGTATGCATGCTCTTAAGAACATGGAATCTTGACGTATTTTTTTCTCTTTCTCTAGCCAGTATCTTTACATACCTCACTGACCCACACACATTCTCCTAAATCTACATACTCAGTACATTCTGTTTCTACTAATTCAATCTACAGAATAGTCTCATGTTTATATAAACATTTTAAGTTAGCTTTATAGAACTTCCAACTAAATGCATTTTATATAAATAATTTAATGCACTTTTCTCTTCCTGTTTGGTAGACTTTTCTTCTGTGAATACTATCCCTTATGTCAACTTTGAGTCAGATTGGGACATCTAAGAGAATATATTTTCTAGAATGTTTTTTTTTTTTTGAAAACAGACCATTTATTGTAAAAAAAAAAAAATTATACCCATTTGGTTATAAGTAGTTGCCTTTGCATTTATTTCCTACAAGCCACCATATTGAATGTGGGAAAATGAAGGCATTTATCTGACTTACCAACTGGGTTTCAGCCATAGCTCTCCTGGCCTGCTCTATAGTTTATGGATTTGCCAGACTCCTCATTATATTTACACACACACACACACACACACACACACACACACACATCCTTTTGGTTCTGGTTCTCTGGAGAACTTTGACTGATACCAATTTTGGTATACAGCCATAACTCTAGATCTGCAGTGAAAAGATTTTTCTGTCAGTGAAGTGATCAGTTCCTGAAGAAGATGCTCCAATACTACACATGAGCACTGATGCAAGGCTGCTTGGAAAAAGGAGAGAAGGGTAGTCACCAGCAGAGAAAGATCGGGAATCCATGAAAAATCCACTTCGAGCTGTGTTGGCATCTATCTGGGGAGGCAGTTATGAGAGTGGTGAAACTTTGACGTGTCCTAGTTAAAATCTGGGAAATCCATGAAAGTCAGAGTCAAAACCATCAGAGTTGGGTCCACTCATGAGCAGGCCTCACAGGTATGATTTGAAGAGGGCAGTTCAGGGCTGTGTTCAGAGCTGAAGCATAATACCCAGAGACATGGAGAAGTGACTTCAAGCCTGTCTGTGTAGCTCAGTGGAGAAAGTGTCAGCCCACACACTGAAGGGTTGCTAGTTTGATTCCCAGTCAAGGGCATGTACCTGGGTTGCAGGTTCAATCCCCAGACCCAGATTCCTGTTTTAATCTTTCTTATATATCGTCATGTCTAATGTACAGCTTAAAGTTCAGGAGGCAACTAATCAATGTGATTTTCTCACATCTCCCCCTCTCTCTCTCATTCTCTCTTTCTCTCTCCCTCCCTCCCATTCTCTAAAAATCAATGGAAAAATATTCTTAGGTAAGGATTAACAAAAAAATGATGCAACTTCAGGGTGGACTGGCCTCCACAGGGGGGATGTAGGTAGGGAACTGGGAGCCGAGAGCCAGTGTGAGCATAATGACCCAGGTCAGAAGACTATATCTAAATTATAGATGCTAATCCTAACCCCTACTTTACTACCTCAGCCTTAATAAAATAGACACTAACACAGACCAAGGCAGATTCTCCATGGTTCAGACTGGGAAGGCTGAGCCTGCTAAAAGTAGGCCATAACTCTAACCAGTGGAGCAGAGGCAGGAACTGGGAATGCTAATGGATATTTGATGCTGCACATTTAACCCAAATTTCCAATTTGTACAGAAACAGAACTATCTGAGATAGCACAATTTTAGTAATGTCTTCACATTCAAAATGTTAATAAAATTTAAAATCATGATTTCTTTTTTGGCTTGGTATAAACTCACTTCAATGTTTTTCTTCACTGAATTATCATGTTGATAATTCTATTTACTCAACATTTTCCATTTTTTATTTGAGAACTATACAAACATACTTAGCATTTTTTATTTATTTTCTTCTGTAGATTTTTAAACAAAAATAACAAATATTCTTGTCTCTCCCTGGGTTAACAGTTGAGCTATTTCTCAATCAAATATTTATTCACTTATACAGACATTTGTGAACTATCCATTGGTCCATGACACTGCATCTTGTATTGAGACTGATTCTTACAAAATTGTAAAGATTGTCCCTCTCTAACAGAACAAATGCTCCCTATTTATCATTCAATAATTGTCTTATTAAAATGTATTTTTAAAGCCATTGCTCTTTAATCCTTAGGAAATGTGGATAATAGATGTCTTTGAATCAGATTACTTCTGCTGTTTTAAAAACAAACCTTTAAAAATCTTCAACAAGATGTTACATGTCCAACTGGCATCATAGAGGCTTAGCTTTGTTAAAACTGACCATCTTTAGAGACTGTCCATTCTCCCCTTTCTTTCATCTCTTTTATCATTTGAGTTTACATTCAACTTTTTATGGGTCTTTCTAATGCCTTGATATAATCCAACATTTTTTTTTACCATTTTCCTCTGCAGATTATTCTGTGTTGAATTATTGAATATGATACTCCATCACTCTTGAATATAAAGCTGTACAGTGAAATCATGATTCTCAAACATAGTTCATTCCTAGAAGGCTGATCGAGAAGTGATTTGTTAAAAAAAATCATTTTTCCCATTAGAAAAAAAATGTAAATTGAATTCATTCATTCCAGACCCCAAAATGATTCCCTGTTTTAATCTTTCTTATATATGGTCAGCTTAATCTATAAATAAATACTTTTCTTAAATTGGTCAAACCATGCCCTCCTGGCCTTAAAGGAATCACTTTCTAGGGGTCAGTATGCTACATTTTCACTTTTTCACTTATCACTGTCTCTGAAATGCAGTCACTGGCTAACTGCTTCTTGTTTATTCAAATCAACAACAATTGATTTATCTCTTCAATTGCCTGTGATCATTGTTTCTTTCACATCTTTAGCAACACTAGTACTCTTGATGGCCTCTTCATATTTTTAAAATTGTGCTAATACAGGCAGTCATCCGGTTACGTTGGACTCGACATATGTCATTTGGTGGTTATGTCACCATCTCCCGTTTACAGTATTTATTTTTTAAAAATCTGTCATTTCGATGTAAGTACAGATGTGCCTTATGTTTTTTATTATTTATTTACCACAAGTTAAAGTCAGGAATCGTTATCTTTCTTTTAAACTTTTTTAACTGTTTCACTTCATTACTGCTGTGTATGTGCTCCATGTGAGTGACGTGGGTGCTTATGTAGGTGGGTTCCGACATACAGTGAAATCCAGTTACATGGAGCCCTAAGAAGGGATCCATGTAACCAGAGGATCTACTGTAGTTGATTTCACCAGCAACAAAAGCATTCAATCTTTTGTTTGTTGCCTCAGGGATGCCTTTTGTCATGCTGAGATGCCCACATGAAAGAAGTGTCAAGTTGAAAAACAAAGTTTGTTTTAACAACCTCCTAAACTTCATTAAGAACTGAAGTTTTCAAGATGGGAGATGTTAGAGAAATAAGGTGTGAATGGATTTCACTTTGGTCAGTGTTCAGTATACCTCATGCCTCCTGCTCATGATTATATTGGACTTTATGGGAGACCTGGCCTTTTCCTGATATGACCCCCATTGCTCATCCACTTTCACTGTGGCCCCCTAGGTGCCTGCCCCTGGGAAGAGCCTTCTCCTTCCAGCTGGATGTGGTCACAGGGCAACCCAGCCTCAGAGTGGAACTCTTCCCCTCCCCCTACCCCCACACTATTATCTTAAGAAGGTTTCCCTGCTCATTTGTTGCTTCACTGGGCCTTGTGTTTCATTCCACCAACTACTTTTCCTGGTTTGATGGTAATAAATGCCTGAAAATATTCTTATAGTACTAACCCCCAGTAGTTAAGGAGCCTGTAGTATTTTCCTAAATTAAATGGGCACTTATTTTATTATAGACTTTTGCCATTTCCCCCTTTTCCTAAATTTCATCAAAACCCTCTTCCTTTCAACAAAGGAAGCCGCCCCAGTGCCTGGCAGTAAGCCCACCTGGTCCAGAAACAAGCAGTCTTCAGTAGCTTTCAGTCCCCCTGGGGGCTGGGTGGTTGAAACCCTTGCTTCTTCTTAGGGACCCCAGTGGCTTCTCCAGACTTTCTGGGTCCCATTTTCTGAGGAATTTCACCAGTTTTGTTTCTTATTTTAATTCTGAAGTGATCTTTATGTCCAAATTTTGTTCACAATTGTTTTAACCACTTTTTTTTTGTTTTGTTGTGTGTGTGTGTGTGTGTGCGTGTGTGTGTGTGTGTGTGTATGTGTTTGCTTGCTTGGCATATTCTGTGTATGTACAGGTAAAAATTCAGGGAGTGGTCACAGGTAAAATATATGCCAGAGTGCTCCTGGGACATAGATTGGCACACGCTTTGGTTATTGATAGCATCAGATGGTGGAATTCCAGGAAGGAACCTTAAAGATCAGCTACCTCATAAACCTTTATTTTAATGTAACATATACATTGTGTAATGTATCTTCAGTTACAATCTGAGATTTTAATACTGCTTTCTCAATAACTGAAAGAATAAGCAACCAGAAAATCAGTATGCTCAATTTTATTAGGTGACTTAACCTAACTGACATTTATAGAATACTCCTTCCAGTGATAGTGAAGACACATTATTTTCCACAGCCTAAGGAAAATTTACCAGTATAGACCATATGCTGAGCCATTAAGTAATTCCAAAGATATTTAAAAGGAATGAAATCATCTTATGTGACCACAAAGGACTTAAGTTAGAAATCAATACCAAAGGTTTTCTAAAACTAATCTCAAATTTTTATGAAAATTAAACAGGGCCAAGGAAGAAATAAATTTATTTAGAAAACATTTTAAGTAAAAGTGCAAACAAATCATATCAAATATGAAATGTAATTAAAGCAGTGCTTAGGATGAAATTTACAGTTTTGTGTGTTTATATTTAATGAGACAGAGGCCGAAAATAAATGATCTCAGTTTATATCTTAAGAAAATAAAAAAGGACAAGCAAATTAAGCACAAAGAGAAAGGAAGAAATAACCAGGATTAAAGAAGCCAATTAACTAGAAAATGGACAAAAGATAGGGAAATTCAATTAAACAAAGGAAAACGTTAAGATGAGTACAACTGACGAGCTTCTACCCAAAGCAGTGGCTCTCTAAACCTTAAGAGAGTATGAGAATGGCCAGGCATGCCTGTCAAAGCACAGATTGCTGGACCCAACCCCAGAGTTCCTCACTCCGTATGTCTGGAGTGGGAACCCAGAATGTTCATTTCTAATACATGTATGGGTGATCTAATGCTTCTGAGGATTACATTTCAAAAAGCAGAGTGCAGAAAAATGTAATTCTAGTTTTGTCCTAAGAGGAGGTGAGTGTAGCTTCCATCTAATCTTGGATTTCTACATGGGATTTGTATTGCCACTCTCAATTCTGACCAGTGGTTTGTTCTTCATTTTCCATGTCCATCTCCATATCATTGTGTTTAACTATGACCCCAGCTTTTGTGAAGTACTTGGGGTACAATAATGTGTTCCATATCCGGAACAGAGTGGAGCAGAGGAAGGAAAAGCTGTAGAAATTGAGCTATATCATCTTGTGAGTTTGACATTTGTCAGATTCTCAGAGACAGAGGGAACTGTGAGCCGAGCCCATCAGACTGGAAAACGACAGCCATTTTGGAGAGGGCATTGGCTGACCTTGGTCATGAATTGTAGGCTAGAGTCCGTTTTATTTTTATTTCAAAGGGCCACTACATTTTACTGACTACTTGAGCTATGAAATCACTCTTTATCTCTGAAGCTCTTGTGCCCTGTACAGAGGCCTGTGGTTATATGTACTGCACTAACTATGCTGGGCCTGTTAGAGACAGTCCCTGGACCAGGCAGTGAACTTGAGGTCTAATTAATCTTTATTACTCCAGCACTTTGCATGGGACTTGGCATCAATGAGTCATTCAATAAATGGATGTTGAAATAACCTTTTGCTTCTTATTACAACTAAGACTTCCCCTCATTGATCATAGCATAACCTTATTTAACTGTCATCAGTAACCAGGTCAGGGTTCGTTTTGATGCTTCCTCCTCCTGGCTTCCTTATTTCTTCTTCTTTTTTTCCCTTTTCACTTACAGATGGTTCTGTGGTTTCACTTCCTATGTGATTTCTGAACTCTGAGCATGAGACTTGGAGACATGGCGTCCTATCACTTCAGCTTTTGTAACCTTTTTTTTTTTTTTTTGGAAGGATGAGGTCAATGCCAGCACTGCATAATTGCTGTGTGGGCACTTAGCAAGTTCTCTCCCCTGGAGCCTTGCTGAGAGCCACTCTCCTGCTGAATGGCTCTGGCACATGAGAGAGGAGAGAGGGCAATGATCTGGGTTGGCAGTTAGTTGTGCTGTGAGACTTTGGGCAAATCATCTGGTATTCCCTTCCTCCACCAGCTGGTGGACTTTTTGCTGGATCTCTTGAGTAGCTCAGAGGCCACCAGAGATCCCAGGCTCTTCTTCAGGGTCTCAGTGTTGTACATTATTGAAGGAGAAGGCTGAGACCTAAGGCTGGCTAACTTTGACTCAGAATTGTTTTTGAATGTGGCATTATTGTACGTGAGGCCCTGAGAACTGTGGCCTCACTCCTCAGCTAGATGGTCCCTGTGCCGGTGGTATCCCCTTCCTGTCCTCTTCATGGCAATGATCTGGGCTTCTGGGCTTCCGTAGTGCGAGTCTTCTCCCAGCACTTAAAGCACTTCTGTCATCTGGACATGGACATGGAATGTACAGGCAATGCTCACCTGCCCCACTGGTCATCACCACCTTTCCCAGCACCTCCATTATGCCAGCCCTTCCGTCATTGCCTTCACCAACACAAGATTTGCAGAACTCAAGTGTGGCTTCAACATAGGATTGTATCCAGTTGTATTTTTATTAAAAGCTTAGCTCTCTAACAGCTGGGGTTCCAAAGAGGCCTCATTTTCCCTCTCTGTTCAGTCTTTTTAAAAGGCAAATTCTATCAGAGAGGAATATTTTTGCCTATATTTAGGATGGGATTCTCAATACGCATAATCTCAGAGGTGGTAATAGAGGAGGCTAAATGTTTGTCTTGCTTGTGGTTTTTGTTGGTGATCATTGGTTAGTTATTATTTTTTAATTAGTCAGATTCATTTCAAAGAAATAAGTGGGGAATGGCTTCCATGTTGTTTTAGGCACTGTGACAAACATATCAGACATTTATAAATACCATTAGATAGTGTTCATATTTACTGTCAATAGTACTCATTAATTTATTGTGCCAACACAGGAGCCCTTCGGAGCATCATTGCTGCAGGCTGCAGCATCTCTATTCCCAGTGTGAACCAATCCCATGTAATTTGCATCTCTGCATTGGGAGTGGGACAACCCATCCCCTTCTCCCACACCATCCTCTATAGTGCCCCAAAGTTCATATCAT
Source organism: Lasiurus borealis (assembly GCA_004026805.1). Taxonomy (NCBI): domain Eukaryota; kingdom Metazoa; phylum Chordata; class Mammalia; order Chiroptera; family Vespertilionidae; genus Lasiurus; species Lasiurus borealis. The sequence continues at coordinate 15,135 of PVJN01028599.1, forward strand.
TTCTGCCTTCCCACTAAGCAATGGGGGAATCTTATTCAATTCATTAATAAAGTTCAACCAACTTTTTTAAGATCCTTCTATGTACCAAATACTCTGCTCATGAGAGGAAGCCAGATAACACTTATTTCCTCTCCTCAGAGGAGTTCACAGTTCAATGGTCAGATAGAAAGATAAGCAAACAGTGTAGATTCTGGGTGATGTGTGTAGTAGTAGAAAGATGTACAGATGTGGTTCAGGAAGAGGAAGGAGGGGCTTTCTCTGCAGGACCAATGGAGGTACAGAGAAGGCCATGTCTGGGTTTTGAAGGATGAATAGAAGTTTCACATGCAGGTGAATGAGAGAAAAAGTGCTCCTACCTGAGGACCCATCAACTCTCTTCTTCCTCACCCCCACCTTTGCTGTAGTCGGAGACTAGGATATTGAGGAGGTGGGAAATGTGAAGACAGAATGGCTGAGGGGTTTTATTTGAAAAGGGAGGATGGACACTACTACCTGTTAGAAGGAATAGATTGAGGAATAGAAAGAACAGAAAGAATAATAATAATAGTAATAAACCCATACCTAGCACTTAGCTGGTGCCAGGCATAGCTCTAAATACTTTACATATATTAATTCATCGATCTTTGTCCCCATTTTATAGATGTAGAAAAAAGACTAAGTAACCCAGGAATACAAAGTTTCAAATTGAAAAGTAGGGAATGGAACCTAGGCAGGCTGGCTCTCAATCTGAGAACTGTGAAACTACAAAGTCAGGGGTTATCAGGCCAAGTTTGGGGAATGTTTTCACTGGGAGCTGAGATTGAGAGAAAAGATGAAATTCAAGTGAAAGATCCTGAGAGAGACAAATGTACCAAGAGGGGATTTTAAAGAAACATTATATTTTTGTTCCCACCGCCACCCTCATCAAACTCAGATTTAGGTTTTTATTTGTTTGTTTGTTTGTTGTTTTGTTTTATTCATCCAAGAGTATTTTTCCATTGATTTTTAGAGAGAGTGCAAGAGGGAGGGGAAAGAGAGACAGAGACTGAGAAAGAAAGGGAGAGAGAGAGAGAGAGAGGGAGGGAGAGAGAGAGAGAGAGACATCAATGCGAAAGAGACATATCTATTGGTTGGCACACAACCTGCAACCCAGACATATGCCTTTGACTGGGATGCAAACTTGTTACCCTTTGGTACTCAGGCCATTGCTCTAATCACTGACTCACGAGGGCCAGGGCTAGGTATTCTCTAAACTGTCTCTAACAAAGATTGAAATCGCCTTACATGATTTTGTTTTCTGCTGGGATACTTTCCTTTTAAATGTGACTCTGTATTGAGATCAGGACTTGAGGATAACACAAACTTGTCTGGCCAGATTGGGGAGAAAGTGTCAAAGAAGGAGCAGTACATTCCAGAGATGAGAGGACAGCTGTGCGTGGACATGGGAACAGCCTCTAAGAGGGAATGCATCTGTAACAGTCCAGGACGGGCTTAAATGAAGAACATTTAGATCAGAAACCGTGGGGTGGAAATAAAAACTGCAGAACCAGGGACAGTGGTGGCTGTCGATGTGGGGATCCATTCAGTTTTCCAAGTGTCAACAGACTGGTCATTCCTAAGATCTGTGTTTCCTCTGTGGTCCTATTTACACATTGGTTTCTGGCGAGGGTGCAGTGGTTGCAATCAACCTTCGGGAAAATGCAGACATCACCTCATTCAGTCTCATCAAAAGCAGGACTTGTCCTCCCATTCATCTTTGTCAGACCAGCAGGAGCAGCCAGGCTAGGTCATCCAGAGCACCCTTTCTCTCCCAGCGGAGGCAAAGATGTTATCCTTCATTCTTCTAATTAGACACGGGCACATGGTAACCCCTGAGATAGGAACACCCCATTACACCCCAGCTTCTCTCTTTGGATCATTTCTCAGTAGGACCAGGAAATCACATGTGCCGTTAGGGTAAATCCGGGGTTGGCTTTTGGGGAAGAAGGGAGGCTGAAAGGATACAGACCCAGGAGACCCTCTTCTGTTTCTGAAAGGGAGCTTCCTGCAAAAGATTCAGGCTTACGGACTTCCTGCTCCCATCGTGGCCCCATCTCCAGCATTCTCAACTCTTCCATCTCCCATAGGAAGATGATGAAACGCTTTGGAAGAGAGTTCAGTGGGGCTGCTACCAGTCTGCAAGGCAGAGGAGAACTGTTTATCCTGTTAGCAAAACCAGCAGAACCTTGCTTCGCTCTCCACTGAAAATTTCCCCACGGCGCTGAGCAGGCTGTGACAGACTGTTTTGGAAACTACTATAAGAGGGGATCTGTTCAACGTTATTTACAGCTCAAGAAACCATAGCATGTCCCTGCCAGTTCCCAGACCAGACCAAACTCTACAAAACAGTTCTACCACTCAGCAAATACGGTCAGTTCACGGAAGGGCTCACTGTCTGCAGGCCAGCGGCTCAGCCCCAGTACACGGCCACTGAGGCCCCGAGTGACGTGTTCCCATCTGCAGTCACACTCAATCCCGGTTCTGTGGGGACAGGTGGAAGGGACATGCGGGCATAGGATGGTGTGAGGACTGGGACTAACAGGGGTCAGAGAAACTGGACGCAGCGTGCGAGAGGCTGACTCAGTCGGGTCCAGCCTACTCTCCCGTTCTCTGCAGAGTAATAGCACAGGTGATAGAAACTTGCTTGGACTAAAATAACAGTTATAGACATTATCTAGAGCAGTGGTTCTCAACCTTCCTACTGCCGTGACTCTTTAAGACAGCTCCTCATGTGGTGGTGACCCCCAACCATAAAATTATTTCCGTTGCTACTTCATAACTGTAATTTTGCTACTGTTATGAACTGTAATGTAAATATCTGATATGCAGGATGTATTTTCATTGTTACAAGTTGAACATAATTAAAGCATAGTGATTAATCACAAAAACCATATGTAATTATATATTGTGAAATATTTATTTCTAATTACAAATAAATAAAATTTTGACTTGAATCACAGTATAGCATGGGTAACAGTCTTAATATAACAACAGTAAACTACATTGCTACATTTTGCTACACCGAGGAGCGGTATGTTGGTTCCTAGGACCATGGGAAATAGGTGTTTTCCAATAATCTTAGGCGACCCCTGTGAAAGGGTCGTTCGACCCCCAAAGTGGTCGTGACCCACAGGTTGAAAACTGCTGATCTAGACCATTAACCTTACAAACATAGTTTCAAAAGTTTTCAAAAATTTCATTCATGTACTGCAAAAGGAATAGATAGTATTTTTGCATGTTGATCCGCCCAGAGGGTCTAAAGCAATGCTTCTTAGAATTGACTGTGTATGTGACTTATCCAAGGATCCAGATTCCAACTGGGAGGTCTGGGGTGAAGCCTGATGTTCTGCATTTCAACCAGCACCCAGGTCATGCGGATGGTGCCACAATGAGTCTAGTAAATTTGGATCTAAGACATGTAATTGTCTCTCTCCCCCAGTGCAGGCAAGCCCATCTCATTATATTTCAGGCTATGTTATTCTACAATCTGCTTTCCTCACTAACTACAGAGAATAAGCATACTTCCAGGTCAATGCCAAAAAAATATAACACCTTCTTTTTACTGCTTACACAGAATTCCATCGCTGAAATGTCACGACTTACTGGCCTTGCCTCTTATAAATGAAGAGTCTGCGTGTTTCTAAGTGCAGCCATTTAGACCTCACTGCTATTCACTGACTCTGTTCCTGAGACAGAAGGAGGAGCCTTAGCTGATGAGCAAGCTCACCTGGACCTATCGCCAAGCTCTTTATTCCTCCGGCAATGAGCTGTGCCTGAGAGTGAAATCAGTGAGCCCAGCTCCGCAGCACATGGGAGCGCAGCTTCTGTGGTTCCTCAGCCACTGGGTGCTTCCTGGAAGAGATCTCACAGGTGAGCCAGAGGCTATGACTTTGTGCATAAAGAGTTCATCTTTCTTGCTGTAAACATTGTGCAGGAAGAAACAATTCCTTTTTTTTTATGTTAAGACTCATACATGTGTTATAAGAGGAAAATATCAAATTCACAGGGATGTTTAAGATTTAAGATTTAATCATGAGAGCTCAAAAAGTTTTCCTTGCTTGTGACTGGCTGCCTTGGATCCTTTTGGATAGAGCACACACTTCTCTGCACTTACGGGCAATTTCATGGATAATGTTGAAGACCAGCCATTAACCTGGTTCCATACCCTCCTCTACAGTTGAGAAAACAGGCTCAAGTGGCTAACCAGCTTTTGGTGTCAATTAACAAAGCAGGTCATTAAAGGGCTCTAGATCATTAAGATAAAAAAAAATCACGTGGTGGTGAAGCTTTGCAAAGCTGAGGACAATTTAGAAGTCACTGTTTTAACCCGGTGGCTGTCAAACTGTCATGCACATTCAAATCAGAAGAGCAGCTGTTAAAATCTCCAATGTTCAGGCCCAATCAAAACCAATGAACAGATTTTCTTAGGGTCGGATCCAGAAATCAGTACTTCCTGAAACTCCCAGGTGGTCTCTGAATTGAGCCTTCAGTGGCAGATCTAGCAAATAAAAACAACTGCAAACCCAGTTAGATTTGAATTTCAGGTAAGTAATTATTTTTAGTATGTTTCCAAACACTGCATAAGATATACTTATACTAAAGATACATTCATTCTTTGTCAAAACTCCAACCTGACTAGGAATTCTTTATTTCACCCGGCCACTGCAAGTCACCAAGTTTGAGAACTTTAGAGAAATTTTTGACTGCAAGGGCTGCCTTCAAGGTCAAGGAGTCAGCTCTCTGTACTGATCAGTAGTCCTCAATCCCGGAGAGATTCAGTCTCAGACAGGATTCAGGGGTCAGGAGGGTGGCATCTCATGGATCATCAGGGCCCTGGCCTGACACTTGTGACTTTTCTCCAAAGAGAGAAACAAGATCTTATTTAATGCCAACTGAGTGCAGCAGGTGGTAGATATTAATGGTTTGTGACTCTCTGCTGTGTGTAGCTTACAATTTTCCAGAGCAACTTTTCATGTGGTTCCGCACACAGAGACACAGAGTAAATAGCTGAACTCCAAACCAGACCCTGACAAAGGCTTAAATGCTCCCAGCAGGAACGAGGCCTTTCCCATAAAGATAGATTTCCTTCACTTGGAACTAAGAGCAGCTCGGCAGCTTCTGAAAGTGGCATTCAGGCTCTTGCTGCAACCCACCTTCTACCCACCGGCTTCTTGTCTCCCAAACCTGGCAAACAGTGAGCTAACAAACACTGTCTACCTTTGCAAAAGTCCCTCAGGGTGTAAAATGCATCCAAACCGACAAGAAACAAAATTCCTCTACCCTAGTCAGAGTAGCTACCACTGAAAGGATGAAGAGAGAAAGGCCAGCCGCAGGGCCCAGCTGCTTTCTTCCTGGGGCAGGGAGGGCTGTGTGCCAGGTAAAATGCTGGCCTGTGGTGTGGGGAGCTCCCTGGGCCAGAGTCTCCAGCTGGTGGCTTGATTTCCGCCATGGCCTTGCAGGAGTGCTCCAAGAAAGTGATCCCATCGGCCTGACCTCCCAGACCTCCCAGAACTCAAGAACTTCCAGAATCTCCTGGGATTTACAAACTATGAACTTACTACAAAGAATGAGTCCTGTGAGCTACCAGTTTGTACAAGTGCTAAGATCCTATGCACTGCCCGCACAGTTCCACAGCAGATGGTTCTTCCCAACACACATTTTCCTATTTTGCTACCAGTTTCTAACCCATATTTGGTACCCATGGAAAATAAGGGGCTGAGTTCTGCATCGTTCAAACCGAAACCAAGTTTCATTCAAACATATCCCAAATCCAAGACAAGCACTGTGTGGGCGACGGGGGAAAGAAAAGTGATGACTGGGACTTTCAAAAGAGCACATGGGAAGGAAGTGGGAAGGAACGCTGGCTTTCTTCTGCCTGGTGTCTCAGGCTTCCAGCCCAGGGAACGGGCCACTGCTTTGCCAGCCCGGGTTTCCAGCCAATGTGCAGAGATTTCAGCCTCCCACCACATACGCACACAACCTATGAACCCTTGTCTTACCTCCCTCCAAGAGCCCCAGATGGCCTCCGCCGGGATGTTCCTGCGGTCTAGCTCCAAACATGATCGATTATAGCCCAAAACACTCTTGAAGACATTTGTCACCCTTGAGGTTAAGGCTATGAAATCTCTTTTCTTCACTAAGGTCCCTCTGATCCTTAAAATCCACAAAATGCTTCCTGGGGCAAAAAGCCTATTTTGTTAGGCTGCCTGAACTCCCTGGAGGTTCTCTGTGGCCACAGTGACTCATTGAGCAGCCATCCACCCACAGGCCTCCATGGACGAGGAGACCATCTGGACAGTAGGCACCGCACGCATGGTGCCAGGCCACCTTGGCCCTGGTGCTCCTAGAGGGCCTCTGAGACAGGCACCGAGTCCCATGGGTTACAGAGTCTCCTCTGGTCCCACTTGCTACTTAGCTGGTTCATTCACCAAACACTTCTCAAGCTCCTGACCTATCCTGGACCCTATGCTAAATGAATAGGAGAGAGACTCTAAGAGAGAACTCCACTGCAGGAACCTCCATACACTGACGCACAGGCCACCTCTGGTGATCTGGCTGAAGGAAACCCTTAAGGAAACAGAGGAAGACTTATTTATAGAGGTGGTCATTGGAGTTTTACTGACAAAGTGAAAGTCTGGAAACCTGTTGTCCAATGAAAAATATATGACTAGAATTCTCGAAAGTAACTATTTGATCATTTATTATGTAGCATATTGTATTCATTTACTCATTCAATAAATAATCACTGAGTGCCCACTCTGCCTGGCCGAAGTCCAGGCCCTAAGGAGACAGGTATGAGCAAAGGAGAGGAGGACCTAGCCCTCCCACAGCTTATAATTTAGGGGATGTACATGCTTGTGTGTGTATTTGTAAATTTGGTAGTAGTTAGTGTTAGGACAAAATAAAGTAGAGAAAATGGTCATAGAGTAACTGGGGCTTCTCTTTAGTGTGGGTGATGGCTGGTTTCCCTAGGAAATAACTATTTGAACACAGAATTTACTGACTATGTTTAATGAAGGGAAAATGCTTCTGAAATAATATTAAATTTAAAAATTGGTTAAAAAACAGTAATCGATAGGATTCCAGTTTTGTGTTTTATAAAATACTAGATGCCTGGTGCATGAAATTTGTGCACAGGTAGGGTCCCTGTGCGATTAGGGCCAATCAGGGTCTTCTGGCTGCCGGCCAGAACCTTCCTTTATTCTGCGCTGCTCCCTGGAGATCAGCACACATCATAGTGAGTGATCAAACTCCAGGTCTCCCAGTTGAACTCCCAAGGGGGCAATTTGCATATTAGGCATATACAGTGGTACCTGGAGATACGAGTTTAATTCATTTTATAACCTTGAGGCATGGGAAACTATGAGATGCTCGAGTCGAGGTAAACTGGTGGGCAGTGTGCAGCTGGCCCATCTGCTCTATTACTCCTATCTCAAATGTTGCTTGTATTTCAAAGCAAAAATCACTCGCTTGACGGCTTGTATCTCAAAAATCTCGTATGTTAGGCACTCGTATCTTGAGGTACACACACTACACATGTACACACACAGTGAATCAAAACCTGGGAGAGCAATGTAATCACCTTGGCATACCCACACTTTTGGTCCCCCTGAACCTATCCACCTTCCAAGCCACCAAGGCCATCCTTTGGTCTCCCAATAGGCATCAGACCCTCCAGGAGGCTTGCCTTCCTGCCTCTACTTCCCTCCTCACCCCCCCAACCCTGCCCCCAACCCCATTCTCTTCACATCTGGTTTAAGTTTGACTCTTGCCCTCAGTGAACTGTGAATCTTTGCAGGGCAGTCCACACCCTTCCTGGCAGGGTGCTTCTAGAATGGTTTTCTTCTTTTGGGACCCACAGGAGAGCCTAAGGCCCTCTTCTTACCATCATTCTTTAATTTGGTTAATCAATGCTTTCTGCTCAATCTTTGGACACATGCAAACTAAACCTAAATTTACAGGAAGTTTCCCAAAGCTTCTCCTTCCCTCTCTTGCCCCTCCATCTCACTGAGGCCTTTCTGGGATAGATTTCAGGGATGCAACTGCAGCGCCCCCAGGCACAGCTTCTGCAATGTCACCTTGGCACTTTGTACTTTGCTATTTTCACAAGAGAAAGTTGGCATTTCATTATTTTACTTTTACTTAGCATTTTCTTACAGGTGAATTGATGGCTTCACAGGTGAATTCTACCAAACATGTAAAGAAGAATGAGTGCCTATCCTTCTCAAATTATGCAAAAAATTGAGAAGGGAGGAACACATCTATACTCATTCCATGCGGCTGGCATTACCCTAATACCAAAACCACACACCACGAAGAAAGAGAATGACAGACCCATATTCCTGATGAACATAGATGCCAAAACTCTCAATAAAATGAATTCCACAGTACATTAAAAGTGTAATACACCATGAGCAAGTTGGATTTATACCAGGAATGCAAGAGTTCTTTAACATCTGCAAAATAATTAGTGTGATTCATCATATTGACAAAACAAAGAATAAGAATCATATGATTATCTCATAGATGCAGAAAAGCATTTGGCAAAATTCAACATCGACTCATAATAAACATTCTCAACAAAATGGGAATAGAAGGGACATATCTCAACATAATAATCTATACTGTATATGATAAGTGTACAGCTAATGTCAGACTCAAAGGTGAAAACCTGAAAGTTTTTCTGCTAAGATCAAGACACAAGACAAGGATGCCCACTTTCATCTATATAATTCAACATAATACGGGAAGTCCTAGTCACAGCAATCATACAAGAAAAAGAAATAAAAGGCACCTAGTTAGTAAAGAAAGGAATAAAACTGTCACTATTTGTGGATGACATACTAAACAGATTTTTTTTTTGCATTTGTATTTCTTTTGTAAATTGTCAATGTTCTTTCCCCCACTCTTCTATTGAATGTTAGAACTTTACATATTGACTTTTCTAAACTTTTATATAATAAAACCATGATCACTGCTCTAAATACATTCTGAGAGGTTAGTCAATGGAAGAAGTCACAAAAGGAAAAATAAAGTATTTGTGTAAAATTTAACATCTGCAACTTATGGAAAAAACACCTAACAGTTAAAATGCAAACACATACATTTAGGAAATATATTTGTTGAAAATAATTTTTCTAAGTACTTATGTACCAACTGATGATGGAAAGAGAATTTCTGGGCATTTGGACATTAAACAGAAAACACATCCCAAAACTCAAGGTCACAAAGGGCTATCCCTTTTTACAAAGGAGGAATCTGAGAATCAAGGAGCTGATGAGCCCTACGTTTAACCACACAGCTGGGAAGTGACTCCAGGAAGTGACAGTACAGAACAATCACCACGATGAGTCACCTCTCCTTGGTGAATAAAATGAAATGTTCAAAAGAAGGAGAAGTGGCCCAACAGTAGCTTCTGCATTCCACATGATCTATAAAACCACAAAGCAGGATGCTATGAGAATGCAAAATTGTCCACTTACTTAAAATGCCTGTATTGTTGCTGGAGTGAAAATCAACATGGAGAAAAGTCTTGCAATTTTAGAGAAGCCAAGCAGATTGGACTTTTATTGATGAATAGCTGGTAAAGACCCCTATTGGAAACAGATGGGCTGTCTAGCAGGCAGATAGTGGGTAGACACAAAGGATAAAAGCACAGATGCCCTCATCGAGGTCCCTTTGACAAATTTCAAGCTCTGGTCAAGGGTCTGTATGTCTGACTTTGGAGAAGTCTTTTGTAAATATACTAGTGTATCTTAATAATATGATTCTGAAAACAGAAGGCTAGTTTTCTGAAGAATAAGGTCATTTGAACAAATGTCATGGGAATAAAATAAAGCTTGCTGAGTAATAAGAAGAAAATAGACCCCTCTTTTGAGGGATTCTCTGGGGACTTGCTGGATGCTTGGGAATCCAACTGCATGCACACATCCCCATCCAGAAAGAAGGAAACTTTCTTCTAGAAGTAAGAGCAAATAGATGCTTTACTTTGTGGTGCAAAGGCAAGATGGTAGAACAATGGTTTCCAGATCTTTTATGTAGTGAGTAACTGAAAAACAAACCCATTTCCAGGTTCCCCCACTCTATCTCATGTCCCCAGTTTAATCAGCCAGTTCCCAATCACCTTAAAGGAACCCCAAAATTAGTTATTTCAGTCTGAGAGCAATATAAACAGAAATATATACATACAAACACACACACACATACACACACACACACACACATAAATTCAAGGTACAATTTATAGATTAAAATTCTGGGGTCTTTGAAAAGAAGAGATCGGGGTGATTTTCTGTCACAATTAGATTTAAATGTGCGACTGAGTTGAAAAAATTCTCCACTGTTGATCCTAGACTTTGGCACTTGCAAACTCACTACAAGTGAGATGGTACCTATAAAAATGCACTGAAGGCCCTAGGCCCTAAAGGTAAAATGCTCAGTATTAATTTCTGTGTCAATAATTGGGCAATATCCAACTTGATGTAGGGTTTAAAAAGGACAGACAAGGCTGGAACAGAAATAATCGGTAATCATTTGTTTTATTAGCTTCTCCCTCAAGATAGAAGCCTACCTACTTGGAGCTGACCTGAAGGCCCTGCTTATGGAGCAGGCCCAGCTTTGACTGCCACAAAGCTGGGCCTGCTCCAAAAGCAAGTCCTCAGAGAATCCGTCAAAAGAGGGGTTCAGTGGTTTCTGGATTTCTCCTTTCTTTACCTTCTGCCTACTTCCTGCCCGAAGCTTTTAACACATCCCCTCCCCAAATGCAGTTTCTTAAAGACAATGGATCTGAATCAATATGCTCACCATAAGCTATTAGGACTTGGCCCAAAGTTAGGGCAAAGAGAGTCCGGAACAGATGTTTGTGGAATCACTCTCCACTGAAGAAAGTCACAGAGCCCATTATTTTCACAAGCATGCCAGGGGTTCCGTAATGAAGCAAACTTGGGAAGATCTGATTTTATGCAAACACATTATTTTGGAAAAAATGAAAATAAAGGAATTGGGGAAGGAAGTGTTGGACTGGAAAGAGCTCTCTGACACTTTTCAACCACCCAGATGATATGGGGTAGGATAGGCAAAGAAGAGAGTGTCTAGGATAACAAATAATGGATACTTTTCATAAGTGGGACAAGCATAAAAGGTGGAGTTTCCACCCAGAAGGACCATACCATCTAATCAAGTAAGCATCTAAACAAATCAGCAGGAGCTAAAGGAAAAGAGGTTTGGTGCCTTGCAAGCAATGGATCTGGGAGTGAGACCTTCTTGGAAGAAAATAGCTGGAAATTAGTCCTGTCTGTATTAAGTGGTGATTGCCTTCAAGGAAAGTACCATGAGGAAGGGTATAGAGATCACCCTTTTCTTATGGATATGATCCAAATAGTTGCAGCTTTTTAAGAAAGGTTGATTCTGCTGAACCCTGAAAATAAGGACTGGGAAAGCACTCAACCCACTTGTACAGCAACCATGAACTTAACCTTAGTGCTTTAGGTTTACACACTACCTCAAAAAAAGACAATTACACACATTTAAAACTATTTGAATTGCAATTCTTATCCTATTATGTAATTCTCAACACTAGCACCTGAGATTATCTGAGAATTAAGCTAAATTCATTTGTGACGCACCTTAAAATTCATGTGAAGAACATGTCTGAAGCCGCCCATTGTCTTCTGATTGAGACATTGGTAGCTGAAACAACTTCCACCTGTCAATCTTATGTAAATTCTTGCTGATTGGCTATTACTGGAATTGACTGCCTCTATAGGTGGATCCCAAACCTTAATAAAAGAGATAGCAAGGCCAGACGGGGCATAGGCCTCCCCCTAGAGCAGTGGTTCTCAACCTGGGGGTCGCGACCCCTTTGGGGGTCCATCGACCCCATCACAGGGGTCGCCTAAGACCATCAGAAAACACAGATATTTACATTAC